>JAQFYB010002997.1:0-21374 GCA_034694085.1 Pogonognathellus longicornis | reverse complement strand
AAAAATGAGTTAGTGCCTTATGCGTAACTCCAGTGAAATGAGATAGTGCCTTTGGCGCGCCATCCCGTTTTTGAGTTAAGCGAAGAGAGAATTAGGGTCACGATATACTTTACATTCGCACAAAACCCCCTGTAAAATATACTGCATACAGATATTGTATTTTTGATTTGAATCGCAGATCATTCCCTAGTCTACTTACGTATTTAGACAAATTCAATTTTTCATTTTCACAGGTTGTTGTTAATAATACATTTAGTCGTTAATTTAATTGATGTCAACAAAATTAAATTAAACATCAAAATTAATACAACGTTACCTGTAAAGCCTATATTCATTACATTACAGGGTGTAATATACAAGTATTATAATATAGTTTGAATACATCCATTACTCGTTAATAGACAATACTTCTCCCTATTGAAACAGTGAGACAGATATAAAGTATTTTGATACGGTAATAAACAAAAAGGAGTATTTCAAATTAAAAAAATCATTAAAATTATCAGACCTTTTGTAGTTACATTAGCTTTACTGTAACAGTGAACTCGCACTGATTATCTATTTTCTTAACAATTGGTGTCATTTTATCAGTTGTAATATTATTGTTTATTGTTATGTAGGTCTTTATATTACTAATGATAGGTATTTATTCTTTATATTTTATAAAATCCAAAATGAATTAAGTGTCAGTACAGGTAGTATCATACACATAAATAATTGTCGTATACAACCCACCCCAATATACATACATGGCCCCAATATTTACAACTTTCAAGATTATACAATATATCAGAACTCTATTATAATACCTTCTTTACATTACATTACATAATTATATCTACAAATACATTCAATTAGACTTCTTTCAATAGGTATTTTGATTTATTTTGCTTATAGAGGTTGTATTTTTTTAGTATTTTGGCACAGGTTGTATAAAGCCCACACTAACTTTTTATTCATACAATATCTACAACCTAACACTGTATGTGAGAAATTATTATTAACCCACATTTTGTAGTAATCAATAAAAGGCAGGTAAGAATTTGACAGATGTTTAGAAAAACAAAACTTCAGTGTTGTAATTTCATAACTTACACTTACAAGCAACACAATCCTGAAGAAAGTTTTTCTTTCTTCGATAAAAAGAACTATAACTAATTTTGAATCCTTGTGCTGATTTCTAAACAAAATGTTTTCATTGGAATTTCTATTATGTATCGGTCATGTAGACAATGAGTATGCAATCTCTTGAATATTGCTCAACAATTTCTTATGCATACGAAGTAGAAACAACAGTATATATTCTAAACTAAACAATAGCTGTAGGAAAAATCATTACTTCTCTAACAATAATTGTACGTACCTGTTACCTATTTACTTTCCAGGCAGAACTATTAATTTTAGTTTGATTTGCACCCAGCAAATATTCATACCTACTTTCAATATATTATATATGATATTATTTGCAGATGTATATAAAGCTTACAACGAAAAAATCTTTTAAATCGTAAAATATCATCTTTCTAAAAGTCTGTCAATTACAAAAAGTCAATAAAATCATATTGCATATCTTGATAGAATCAAAGACAAACTTATTTTTCATTTGTAGCAAATAAATTTTAATTCAACTTTTTGTTTTTTAGTTTATAGTTAAAGAATTGATTATCTTATATGAAGGTTACGTCAAATGGGTACCATACCACAGACAGGGTACCATGTTTTACATTATGACAATCGGTAAGCTTTATATATTTACAAATATTCCTGCAATTGGGCACGTAAAATACAAAGGTCACACACTACTTTTCCCTAACCTTGTTGTCCTTTTTTGACTGGTTTCACCCATTGATTACATATGAAAACACTATTACAACAACTACATAGGTAGGTATAAGTGTAATAATTACCTTATTGATATTGACACATGTTTTTCCATTTGATGTAGAATAATATTATATTTCATTATAAATAACTTAATAAATCCATAAAACACCTTCTAATTTATCGGGTTTCATGCTGATAATGTCATAGGGGATGCTTTTATATGTTTATAATACAAATAAATTTTACAAATAAGTCCAAACTTTTTCTGTAATTACTAAATATCAAAGAAAATTGAATAGAAAGAATGTATAAGGACGAATTGAGTCGCAATGATAATGTGGCTCATGTTAATTTTAAGAATGGAATTGGAATTTATAGGGAAGTTGTTCGTCCACTCCCACAAGGACACCGATGGGCTGCCATTGACCATAGTGCAGTTTCTGTGACTGTAGTTTACACAGTGATGAGGAGCGTGAGTTTGCATTGTGGATCTGACCAGAGTCTCCGCCATTCTTTGCAGAAACTTTGCGGCATCAACAGTACAGTGCAAATGGGCAACTTCCGTCACACATTTCAAGTATTCGATTCTCACACTAAACAAAAATAAAAATCACGTTAAATTACAAAAATGTTCTTATTGCGTTACGAATGATTTGAAATTTTTTGAATTTGCATTAAGAATATCAATTAAATAAATGCGCAAATGAAAGTATTGAAACGTTACCAAATAAAAATTAAGTATCTAATCGAAAAAAAACTAATCAGTTTGTTCAAAACTGACAGAAGCCTTCGTTCAAAACTATTAGACATAAATTATATTTCAAAGGATTATTATATTTTTTCTTCACTTCGTGTCAAAATTAAGAATTCAGGTATATGGCTTGGATTTCTCTTTTCATTATGAGAAAATAAGAAAGTGTTTTTGCAGTAACGTTTATAAAAATACTTTTTATCGGTAACAAAAGTTGGTAACCATTTTTGCACACCTAAGTTTAAAAATTGTAAGTATCATAAAATATCCTTTATTTCGACTCAATTTTATTATACTAGAATGTGCAAGGAAGAATAAAAATTGTATCTGCGGGAAATGTGTCCTTCTATTGAAAGTATTAATTGCCTATTTCTCAAGAGATAAGCATAAAACTAAAGAATAATATTATTATGGTCCATTATAACACGAGTACTCCATGACCATGTGCTAAAAACTCCACAAAAGACAAATAGGTAGGCATATAAATAAACAAGTAAAATATTTATTAAGAAAAGTTTATTATCATTTTTGTCTTAGCCCAACAACAATGCAGTACTTTGTGCTACTTCACTCACATATTTATATATAAAATGTACATATAATGTACCCAAGTCAGTATGCTGTCTTATATTATTTGCACCCGAAGTTTGCTACTTATTCTACAGAAATTACACTATTTAAATAATATGTGCACAGCACAGCATGCAAACCTTCACATAAGATAAACACATACCGTAATAATATATCTACAGCTATACGTACACCAGCACAAGACAGAAGCATTAGTATTAGTAGTAGGTAGAGTAAAAAGCAAAACATAGTCTGACAAATTCCTGTGTGTAAAAAGTTTATCTTTCATACAATGCTGCACGAAGTGGAATAAGAGACGGCAGATTCTGCAGCCGTAAATGCAAGAAACGAAGTAAGAAAGCAGTCCGAGCATCTTAAAAGCTTATCCGTGCTTTCCCTTTTCTTTATGTGAACTAATGTACTTTTTATAAGCACTACTGATGCTGGGGCAAAACACACACGAATATACATACACTACACATACAAACACGAACCAAGTCAGAACCAGACCAGAAAGAAGAAGCATCATCATCATCCCCACTCAGTCATAGTGACATATTGGGTTACATGCAGACATTTGAAAATAAAATAGGCATGCCAGATGTAATCATAATCAAAGTTTGGGAACAATCCATTCGCGGGTTAGGTTTTATTAAAGAATGAAGAATTAATTAAAAAGCTTAAATAAATATTAAAATTATTAGTATTTGACTGTAACGTTTTGTATACATACCTACGTGCTTATAAATAATTATATATGTTCCTACTCAATATTCTTCAAGATATGTATAAATCTTCTTTCTCAGTTTTAATAAAACATTTATGCGCAATTTTGTTTATTAAGTATCGAAGTATTCCGATACTTTATATCTTTCAATTTTCGTCTGTCTGTCCGTCCGTATTCGTGGTAAACTGAAAACTTGCTGCGTACCACATATCAAGTATGCAGAGTGAAATAGTCTCTGAGTCTCTCCGATGCTTACTTACATTCGTTTGAATGGTTTATTTTTATTTATATTATAGCATTTTATTTAAGAACTGATTTCTTTTTAAATATTTATTAATTGTGGAGGTTTTTTGTATGTGCAAATATCTATTTGGATTTTTTTGATTGAAGTAAAAATGTTTGTTAACATTAAATATAAAAAGCTGAACTTAATTCCAGCATTTTCATTTCATCCTTAAAGAGCTTTTGAAAATTCTGGCAACCTTAGTATCCTTTTATTGTGTTGGTTTGGATTGAGTTTTGGGTATAATACCTAACAATTGTATGTAGGTACGTGTGTATTACGTACGCACGGAAATGTATAGGTGGAATCATAATATGAAGAGAAAGAATGCTATGCGAATAACAATGCAGTTTTGCAGATGGTGGAAGCTGGTAAAAGCTTAAAAAAAAAGCGAATCAACGAAGCCAACTAGAACTCAATTTTGACTCGTCTCGTCTGTCATGTCAGTCTGGGAGTAAAAGTAGTCTCCTTTAGTTTTAAGAGCTTCTTTCACTCAAATCCTCACACAACGGAAAGTATATAAGCACAAAGACACAGTTTTATTGCATTATATACTTGATATGGTAGAAGACTTACAATAGTTTGTGTTATAAGGATTTAATGGACGTAATCGACATTAGTATTCCACTCTCTTTAAGAAAGTGGAGGCAAGCACAACTTTTTCGCCTGTACCAGCACTTTATGCAATTGATTTACATATTATTTAAGTAATGTGACTCTGAACAAAGAAAGCCAAGCTGTAGAAAGTATAAGAGTGGCATGAGAGCAGAAGTAAACTAATAAAAAGAATTTGGTGCTGACAAAGTTACTAAAGACAAGAACTTAATGAAATAATTGCACAAAAATAACAGCAGTACCTAGCAGCAGAAAATGTATTAACTTAATAAATCAATGTTGCATCATCATCTAAATATGAATTATACATGAGTGAGGTACCCAACATTATTGACAAAATTGCATGTGCAGTCTAAGAATTTTTACATTGCATTGGGGCCATCATAAATATTTTGTCATTTCTTTTAACTGCAAAAGTGTGATTCATTGCAATAGTACATACAGTACCTCCTAGGTATCTTGGAAATGAAATTGTAAGTTAAAGCTAAGTTTCAGCATAAATATATTTTGTAGGTAATTAAGTTTATGAACAAATTAGTTTTAGAAGTATCCATGTTGCACCAATGAAACCATTACACAAATCCAATTACAATCACCTAGTTTAAACTAGTACGAAATAATTTCTTGTAATAGTAATAGGTACGAACATCCTCCACTTGAAAGTAATCATAGTTTGCTAAAAGTTTTTAGATTCTCACAATGTAGATCTTAAATCTAAATGAACGATTAATTCAATTAATAGTGAAATAACAAATAGTGTAGCAAATATTAGATAGTATTTATTGTAGATTATATTTACTTCCTTACATATGTAGTATTATATTTGTAATTGACAAAGATTCATTCAATTTAATTCGCTCACTTTGAGTTTACGTTTACATGCGATTCTTTTGTCAACTCGCCAAATCGTTGTCTAGTACGGAGGTGCTTAAATATTTTTTGCACTACAAGACTAGACGATTAATGACGAGGTAGTTAAGTTAGCAGTAATTTATTATACGTTTAATTGTCCTAAATACAATTAGTGATTTGTGTAGGAGACTCGCCTTTCGTCTACAGAATGACGGAATTTTCCATCTTGACTAGATGTACAAAAGGAGATAGACTTAGAGTTATTGGAACTATGAGAATTGATTGAGTTAGACAAAGAGTCTCTCTAGATTTTCTAAGTGCATTACTTACATTCAAACGGAACACAATGCAATAAGAGGATGAAATCACTTCCAGATGCCAAACTTCCTAAACTAACTAACAATAAGTCAAACTTAAGTGTAGACAGATAAATACTCAAGCAAATGTAATTCAACAAAACCAAGGTTCAGAAAACGCCCAATTCTCAATCTGCCACATTACAAACAAACAAATAAATGTAACATCCAGCAGTCCTATGTGACCTCATTTGAAAGCCTTGTGGGTAACAACGGTTAAACAATTTAAAATTTAAATAATTATAACAATGTTGATTATAGTAGGTATCATTTATGTGACAATTGGAGTATTTAAGCCAAAACAACACACATTGTGAATTTGAGACAAGTTATGTAGGTACACAAACCTAAGTATCGAATTCGACGTATTCAAAACGGTATTAGTACGGAATACAGTATATCTGAGACTATACAAACCTTCAGTATTCAATTAGGTGTATGCATTTAAAACGATATTATCATGCAACCAAACAAATACAAAGTATTATCTGAGGGTCTGAGGCTAAATTTTATAAGTCAAAAGTTCCATGTTGCAATTAATTTGATATTTAATTTAAAAGAAACAATTTTGTAATAATGGTAAGTATTAAAATTTAAAACAATAGAATAAATGGCTGAAAATTTTTGTACGCTCTTTGACTATCAATTAGCATATGTAGAAGGGAAATACATAAATTTTGTCTAGAAGCAGTATACACGAAGAAGTGAGCATATAAATGAAAGCAGAAGCAGTATTTTTTAACAATAATTATAGTGTAGTTATTCGTTCTCGTTGTTCATTTTGAGCTCTCTGTCGTCACAATCGTTGTACCCATTTATCTGGCCAATACTAGTCGTCGCATCATGCTACATGTGTGTATTTATTGGTGATGAGGATGACAAACAAATCACCTCTATTTAATATACATTTTACAAAATATTGTTTTAAAAAAGCATTTGATAGTAATTGCCCAAAACATGGAATACAGATTAAATATAGCAAAATGAGAATTTGGAATTGTAAACAAGTTTTATCAAAATAATTAGTCACGTTTTATATTTTTATGTAACAACTTTTGAAACATAAAGTTTAAATCGACCTCCGGTAATTCAATAAAACCAATTTTTCAGAAAAATCCATTTAGTAAAATTGATCAACCCTACTGAAAGTGAAAGCACACTCATTTTACACAACCTTTAGAAAATCTCAGGTCTATTGGTCTATTTTGTCATTATTGCTTACACAACCAACAACGGTACAATACAAATAGTGAAACTGGTGAAGAAAATCAACTTTGATGGGTTAATAATAGGACTAGGTATTCTATAATTACATACAACACTTAGACTAAATATAAGTATAGTGAACGTTATTAGTACACGGTGTATCAAAATTATTGTACCCCGATATTTATACCCAATCCCACCTTCATATGGGGTATCCACATGTCCATGTCATACACCATTTGGTACCTAATACGATACTAACATTTCCGCCAGATTGCAGGTTTTATTGCGATTTGCTCGAAAAAGCTTTCAATTCGACGAACTTATGGTAGTTTTGAATCTTTTATTCTACAATAAATTTTTTCTTGGAAAGCTAACCGTACAGCCGTGTTAAACACCGATTGTCTGACTAACCCACAATATTTCATTTCAATTTACAAGAGCCAACTTTCATTTCCGAAAAAAATCACTCTAAATTTTTAAAATTTGAAAATCGATCCTTATCGATTCGGATGGTATTTTTTAGGTTCGTTAAAAATTGGATGCGAAATGTTACAGCTATATTGGTGTATTAGATAATAAAATATGATCTTTCGAATAATGCATGAAATGCAGACATCCTTAAAACATGGTATTAACTGTAAAGTGGGTGAAATAATTTTGACACACCATGTATTTGAAATTCAGCAAACAGCAAAATAGAATGAAGGAATAGTGCTATAGCTAAAGCTGTGATTGTGTAATTTAACACAGTCAGCCGTAACACAATATAATTATTCCGTTCAATATAACCCCAGCTTGAATTCTGCATACTTATCTTTATTCATTTACATACGCGATATATACTAAACGTAAGTACCTACGATACAGATAGTTATACACAAGAGGACCTTAGTAATTATGGAACAACACTACAAAAAGCTTTTTCGCGTCGGTATTATATACCTACACATAGTTCTATACATATTCAGTTATTGAGAAATATATATGCCTTACTCACGTTACACCAAAGCTATATTATGAGAGTAACATTAGGAGATAGCATAACACAATTAGTGAATAAGGCAAGGTAAGGCATCTGTCAGTGAATTAAGAGATAGAAGGAGATGAATGTGTAACTGTGGAGATTGAATGGATGTTGTGGGTAGGGAAGGCAAAGGCAGAGGAGCATGACGAAAGATTAACTGGAATAATGAAAGCCACAAGCGTGCGACGACCACCAAGAAGAAATTAAGTGATCAAGAGATTTGCTCTCGAGATTCGAGAATGAAAGAGAAAGCACAGAGGGAGTTTTGGTTCGTATGGAGATCTGCAACTTATTATTAGAGACAGGAATAGCTAGCATTTCCTACCTTTTTTGCTAACAGCTACCCTCTGGAGACTTATCGTTAGTACCTTTATGTTTCATGCCATAAAGAGTCTATATTTTGAATTTTATTTTGATATTTTCTAGCATTTTTTCTTGAGTGCTATACCAAGTGCTATTTTAGGGTTTTTGTGCTATTTTAATGATTTTTGGACAAAATATAGTTTCTGGAGTACAATTTTTGGTAGAGAATTTTCATGATCAAATTTGAACTAAAAATAAATAATAAAACTCCAAACTTGGGCCGAAAAAGCAAATAAATTCCAATATTTTAGAATTGGTTTGAACAAAATAATTTTCTGTGAAGGAAGGGCAAGGGGAACGGCTGAATGAATATGCCCAATTTAGAGTTAAATACCAACAAATTGGTGTGTAAATATTTCATATTGATAAAAATTTCACTGCAATTGTGTTTACCAGTAATAAATGTCTGGTTTCTGAATGTAAAAGTTGAATTTTAGTTCTATTTTACCAATTTTTACTGCTATTTGTAACACTATTAACTACTGTTTTTGGTGCTAGCTATTCCTGCCTTTACTTGTTATGTAAATTTAGGTATATATTAAGGATTCAGTTTACAAATGTTTGTTGTTACTCCAGCCTAAAGGAGTAAATAATTTGGTGCAAAGCTAAATTACATTACATCTCACTACATTTATTTATGTACGCATGTTGTATGCATATACTAGTCGCTATTTCTTTGTAGTTTCTCGAATCGAGAAGATTAAAAGTCTTCTGTCTGTATGTTTCGTTTCACTAACATTTAGCAACTTTGCATCTTATGTTTTCGCATAGCATATATTACAAACATTTAATTATATTGCGCAATATGTGTAGATGATATAACTCATTAATATATATATATGTGTATATATATAGTAGGTACCCCTACTATATATGACCCTTTCTATTACCCTTTGGCGTAGTCAGGTAAGGTAAGGTAGCAATTCCCCCCCCCCCCCTCCCCGAAATCCATAAAAAGAGATTGTTTAACCTAAAATGTACATAAAATCGTGAAATTTTTCGCGCTACGCGCAAATTTTATGTATTTTATGTTCAATTTTGCCCAAATTTGATGAAGTTTTTCGCGCTTGGCGCAAAAATTAGCACATATATACCTCATGTTTTGAGTTTGCCCTCCCCCCGCGAAACCAAATTCTGGCTACGCCTCTGATGTAGGTATTCCAATAGGTCTGGTCGATTTTCGTGTTTTCACAGTTGTGGACTGGTGGTATGGAAATCGTAAACATGAGTGTTTTTCATGATGAAATGATAGTTAGTTTGACTGGAGGCTGAGAGTATGCGTGGTGTGAGTTCATTTCAAAATACTATAATGGTTTTAGGGTTGAAATAACAAAAGTACGTAGTAGGTGTACTTATGTGAGTAAATTGAGTTTTTTCAAGCGTTTCTTTTTCATGTAGAAATGGCAGTATTTTTCCATCTCTTAAATCTACTTCCTGCCCCAATGTGATAAAATAAACAGAATCATTGCAAAAAAGAATGAAAAAATAAAATGCAATTTCCATGCTAAAGCGGAAAGACATAAAATAATAAAAGATGAAAGAATGTGAATTTGTTTTGTGTAGTAAGTTCTACTACACACAGTGTATGTTGTATACATACACAGGAAAAATTCTATAGTGTGAGAAAATTTGGCATGTTTTGGGAAATAAACTATGGGACTTATTTTCTAGGACTGAACCTGCACGCAACAAAAACGACAGAAAACAGTCAAAACTCCTAAACCAACAAAAATCAATGCTGAAAAGGTACATGGACATTTATAGTGGATTTCCAGCAGACAAATCTTGTTGAACACTTGTCGAAAGCTAAAAAATTTATGTCAGACAAGTTAGGAATTGGAGATGAGATTTTATTTGTTAAATAATGTAAAGCAAGGTCAGACAAGGTCACAAGGGGAAGATGAATAAATTATTTTGTTGGCCATGTTGACGTAGGGCAAAACAAAGTAAATATTTATAGACGAGTGGATTTATAATATTTTTACAAATCTCAAGGAAGATGAAATCCGCCTTTTGGGATCTCATTGCATCTGCATGTCGTGTAGTGTATTCATAAAGCTGTCATACGGAACAACAGAGAATTGAGAAATGTAGAGGGGAAATGTATTCACAGGGTCGTAAGGATTTATTTTCTACTTACCAGCAGAGAGTTGTTGAATTTTCTTTGGTACCATATTTTCGTAGACGTTCAATAAACTCGATAGAACATCTGTCCCATAAGGGCGAGATTCTTCTGTAGCATTCCCCGTTTTTCAGATATTCAGCACGGAATGTTTTGTCGCGACATAAAAAAGTAAATGTCTCGTGAGCTCCGCGGACGGATTGTTTCATTTTCTCTTGCCCTGATTTTCCCAAACACTTCTTTGCCCACTCGTCCACACAATTCATACCAACATCAAACGCTCTGAAACAACATAAATAACATATAAAAGCTATAAATTATATTGTAATACTCTCTTTATGTAAGTACATAAGATCTTTTTTTTGCTAACCATAATTTCAATTCGCACGACAATATCCATGCGTTTAGGTATTCATAAAAAAGTCGATTACCTACCACATTGACCAAAGACGAAGTTAGAATAAAGTAATTTTTAACACTATCAGTAATATCTCAGCTGTAATTCTTTACTTACTACTGATATTTCGTAACAACCACAAACCTATTTTGCCTATTAATTAATTAATCAGATAAAAAATGTTTATCTTTTATTAGACTAGGTGTATTAATACACATGCGCGTAGCCAAGGGGGTTGTACCCCCAAAACAATTTGTGTGGTCATAATAACCCAAAAAAATCGGAAAATTTTTCACCGCGAATGCCGTGTATTTTATTTTGGTTTTGTAAATTCACTCAAATATTTGATTCTACACGTGATTATAGACTCGTTTGTACTTTTGATATTGAGATTTTGGCCCCAGGTTATAATTTTGGCTACGCGCCTGCTAATACATAATATTATTTTACTAATTCACTCTAACAATGTTTATACAATTACTAACTGTAAATTATCATTCATTCATAACATTATGACTCTTAAAAATGATTAGTAACATGTTATTAATAAACAACAATATTATTAACATATTTAAATAGCCACCTAAATTACTATTGTATAAATTTTTAATTCTTGAAATGTTTGGTAGTTCTCAGTAGAAATGTGGGCACTTTCGTCAAAGCCCCTTTACGCGCTCTGAATAGCAAAAGAGCAATAATTTCTCACTACTTGAAACATGAGAATTTAATTAAAATAATATTAGTCACCAACCATCAGATTCCTCGTTTAGACATGGGTTCCTCATACACCCACAATTTTATTTCATATTAAGGTTCCATGTATGTGCAGTACTTAATAATTGGTTTGATCATTCATTGGTGACACTTGACACAAGATTTCAAGCACAAGTAATGAAGAGACGTGATGCTGCATGCATGTGCTCATCACTCATTTAAATTTCTGTAGTTCAACTCATTATTATCATTATATCTTGGTGGGTATAGCTAAATTACATGGGTTACTATACATTCATAGTGACAGCCAGTAATGATATTCATGTACATTACAAATTACATACAAGGCCAAATGTACCTAATGCAATTTTCTTTATTTGAAAGAAGAAGCGGGCGGCTTCAGTGTGTAAAACGTATAGTATTAGCAAAATTTGCATTCACATTGCGCCTTCCATTGAGAATAAACTCAGCGTGACTGACAGTGTGAGACTTTGAGAGCGACAATATCTGTAAACTTGTCTTTGATGTATTTCGGTTTATGGTGCTTGGAGGTTCACCCCACCGCGAGAATTTTTAAGTGTGATGCTCGTTAGGTATTTTGGAGAAAGTTTCAAGCACAAACATCGTTTCCCCAAACGATGTTTGTGCTTGAAACTTAGATTTGAATTAGATTTGAACACAACGACAGACGGAATGCAAGGGTTTGGGATTTCTATGTATGTATTACAATTTACAGTGGCTTTAGCTAATGTAATGTGAATGCTATGTCTGTCTGTCCGTCTGTTTGTCCGTCCGTCCTATGTTTCTCTATTACAATAACAGTTGTTTGTTTTAGCAGCTAAAGCTAGACATTGTATCAATCAATGCAAAATTTAGAAAATCTGTAACTTGCTCAAGATTATAAATATGTGTGAGTTGCAATTAAAAAACCACATTTTGTAAAATGTATGACCATCAAAAGAATTTGTTTAGGAATATTTTGTTGTGTGAATATTTATAAAGTTTTCTTTACAATGAGCTAGGTATAATATTGTTAGCGGAGAATTGTCTTATATATAGTATTATCATATATTTACATCTACTAGCACTATTACATTATACAGCTTTAAAAGCCGAACTTAGTACATATATTTTATTATTAAAAAAAGTTTTTCGCTGTTTTTTACTTTGTTTCGAAACGTTTCCCTAAGTATCCGTTTTGTAACAATATCTGACTGAACTTTTCAACAAAATAAATTTCACTATTACGCTCCATTTTCTTATGCTTTGACAAATTTGTATCAAAAATATCAAAAGCAGGAAGAAACTTATCATCGTACGGATTTTTTCCCGGAAACAGTGACGGTGTAAGAATATACACAAGTGAATCAAAGCAGTCTCCGGGTTGTTATTATGACATAATAAATGTTCACTCCGAAAAGGGCTTTGACTCGATGATACTTGCATTCATACTCAGTTTCCAAGAAGAGGAAACTTTAGATTTAAAAATAATAATGTTGGTAGGCACATAGACCTAAGTAATATAATTATAGGATGTTTCTACATTATGGATACTGCATGATCCTCCGCAATAATATTAAGTGTCAGTAGTTGGTAGTGTAAGCAAAGTTAAAAATTACGTTTGCAACTACCTCTACATCAAAAGAAAGTTTTATGTAAAATTATACATAGAATTATACTTTGAAGGTTTTATATCTCGCCAGAATACATCACACGTCCCCATAGGACCTTTCGGTCTTTTATAAAAGTTGCTTCAAGCAAGACGCAGTCTGTGACGGCTCTCAGTTTTGTTTAAAGTGGACGTTTGGACCCAGAGGCGCATAAAAATGCCTCTTTTCTACAAAAACAGAGATCGGATTTTGGCAAATGAAGAGGTTACTCGTGGAACTGCTACTACTTTCACTGCGTGGAAGTGTAATTCCATTAGTGCGTAGAAAAATGCCTAAGGCAGCGTCAAAACTCTTTTGATACAAGGCATAATAATATTATATTACGTTTTATTTTAAGACTTGAGAAATCTTGTTGACAGCTTTTGTCGCTTTGTATACCTACACAAGAAACTTCTCTTTGTCTAACACAGCAAGTAGATACACGCTGTATGTCACTGTAATATAAATATTCGCATTTGTTACGTTGAAATATTGAATTACATAATTCTGTCGGACAAGTCGCATTCACAAAGAACGAAAATACGCAACTGGGAGTGATGTATCAAATTTTGTTGTTAATACGTCATGCTTTTGTAACATGAACTAAAATGTCATAACTTTTGTCGTAAATAGTCTGGTTTTTAGCTGGAACAAAGTTAACTGTGTATAAAAATTCCAGGTAGGTACTTATATTTTTTATATGAAGGGAATTTCTAAAATGAAACGAATTTCTGTTCACTATCTGTACAATTAATCATCAACTATATATGTATATAAAACATTTAATGAACAGATACTTCACAACTAAACAAATACAATACATTTTTTGTGACAATTTTCAGAACGAGACTTGTAGAATATTGACAAAAGTAGGTAGACAAAAAATTAAACACATACTGCGTGCGGACATCATACTATTGTAAAAGCATCTTTATTTGTTTATTTTGGTAAAGCTGAGCATTTGCTGTTAGTGTGTGTAAATAAAATATCATTTAGGGCCTGTTAGTAAAGATTTATATTGTCATCTATAGTATTTATATTATATAACACGCCAAGCCAAGTGTATAAACACATCAATTTAATGTGTACTTAAAGTAATATTTTTAGCATATCTAAAAGATATTTCGTGAGATGAACCACATATCTGTGTACCTATATTATTATACATAGTTTCACACAACTCATACTAACGCAAACATGTAGAATGTAAATAATAATATTCTACTAGGTATACTATAAGCGAGTGCAACAAAATTATCAGACTAAAGGGTAGCATATTTGTATAATAAAACTGTCACCGTTTAACAAGAAAAATAATATTTGCATATCAGAAAGAGCGAGGGAGTGTAACGTAGTGATTTAGTGTTAGTTTCCTGTATTTATCATTTGTCAGGATTTCTCTGCTATCTATTTCTACCACATCTAAATGTAAATACCTTAGTCGTCTCAGTCACAAGTCGTGACACATTGGCATAAAACTGTCGTAAACAATTTCATTGTTCTTGTTCATTATATGTACTTGTATAATAGAAGTTTAGATTTTTCAGACTATAATACATACTTAGGCAGTAAACGTATAATTTAAATAATGTTATGGTAAATACAATGATAAGTTGAAAGATTTTTCAAGGTAGGTTGCAATAATCAGATTCAATTTATATCTTTGTAAAGCATCCTAAAATTTCAGTGCAACTATTGTGCCAAAATGCCTAGAATTTGAAAATTGCGATTGCAATAATTATTATATGTTCCGGCTACGCCAGCGTGTATGTATATAGTACCTACCTATATAAGATTAAAATATACTTTATTGCTGTAGATTCTCTTATAATAATATTATTCTTAGAAGATTCTTAGTCTTTTTTAGTCGTTGACAATGTCCATTTTTCACAGTGCAATGCATGTGTTGGTCAGGTCTAGTTGCTACCAGTTTTGACAACTCTATTATTGTATTTTTAAAGGAATTGTCACACAAGACTTTTTGGAGTGAATAAAACGTAAATAAGCTTCTGAAATTTTTTGCACATTCTGTGAAAAGAAAATATTATGATGGGTGTTGCTCGTACTTTATTTACTTAGTGAAATGCTAAATGTATTTCCTTGCAATGTTATAGTATATTTGTGTGTCACGAGATTTTTTATCCTTAAAGAACTTCCTTTATGTGTTACACTGCATGCATACTTAAAGATAAGTAAGGACGTAGCAAAACTAACGTCAGAATTCACAATTCAGGACAATTTTGTAGACTTATAATATTCTCTTGACATTGACAAATCAATTTACGGGTATTACCTACACAACACACTGAGATGGCTACTATCAGTATATTAAGATTATATATAAGTAAAATATCTTTACAAGAATGTACTTTACAGATAGGCACGAACATACAAAAGTATTCTGCCATGTCGTATGTCATCTGTCATGTAATATTAAGTGCATTGTCAATTATTGTGTACACAGAGACTCACAATCATGTAGTAACATAGATGTTTCTATCGTGTAGAGTGTAGACAAATGTATTGCTTAGGAGTATATGCCTTAGCTTGACAATATAATATACCTAGTAATAATAGCAAGGTTTTTGTATTCTCAAAAATAGAAACTGTCCACAAATTGTTTCTCTGCGACCGTATCAGTACTTATAGTACTTAATGTTAGGTAAGGAAGAAAATTACGAATGGGAATGGGAAATTTATTTTTAGCTCCATTTAATAAATCTCCAGCTTAGTAATATTCGAGGACGACCTTCACGTTAACTTTGCTTTATCAATATGTATTTATTTGCCTTGAAAAATGATGCTATCTTGAAATGTGTTTCCTGATTGCGCTGGCCTGAAAATTATGTTGACAGTAACAAAATTAGTATGGCAATTAATTATTCAATTTAAAAATATCTTTTGCCTAAGACATTTTTAGCAGCAATCAATCTCGCAGCAGCTAAAGAATCTAAAGCTAAACAAACTAATTAGGTAGTTGTAAGTTGACATTTCATTGAATGTATAAAATTTTGAGTTCACTTTAGTATATAAGGAGTCTTATAGCATGGAATGTTTTAATATCCGTATTTTATAAGTCTGTGTTGCACGTGTTACATAGCACAATAGCAATTTTTTTGAACCTATAGCAAAGATGTTTACTTTACTGTACTAGTGTGTTACAATTACCAAGATTTGAAAAAGTTTTGTATTACCTTTCCCCTAGAGAATGTCAAAATAATGATTACAAGTTACATAACTTTTTCTGAACAATTAGTATAAGACAGTGTTTATTTGCCAATTGCTTCTCACTCCCAGGACACATTTGACCTTTTCACATACATAGACATTTTAGACATATCTAGTAACTGCATTTTTGAGTGCACAGTACTTTGAACTTTTCTTACATTTTTTTCGCAAAACTTTTACTATTGTAAAATTAGATAAAGAAAACAATTTTTCACAATTCAGAGTAATCTTCATTGTTCAGCTCTCGCTCTAACGATCAGAATAAAGTATATAGATATCTACAACGTGTTTTTGTGATACATGTTCTACTTTTAATGTGTTTGCAACTTAAATGACACAACTGAAACTGTGCTACAGTACTAATCAAACTAATCTTAATGCAAAATGGACAAATTACTGTTTGCACGGTTTTTACATTTAATTTAAATACCAGCGTGCATGCGATTACATTTTCTTGCTTGGTTTTTGTTCTGCCTGTGTCTGCTGCAGACAATTTGTGGAGGAAGCAAGGCTTTAGCGTACGAACTAAGTTTAAGTGTATTCAGCAGTATTTGTACGGTTAAATTAATGTTGTTTACAACTTTCGGACTTACTTTTACGTATATAGTTATTGCAGCGCACTAGCGATATATATATATTAACATTTTAGGGTCTGGAATGAGTATTGTCAGTGAGAAATGAAGTAATCTCAATATAATCCAACTAAAGCTTTGTCAAGCCAAGAAATAACTTGAGAAAGACGAAGTTGAGCGTTGATAGCTTTTACTTTCCAATTTACTGTTGGTATTAGATACTATATATTGCTACACTACTCCATATTACTACTCTACTCGATGACACGGACACAAAACTTGCCCTAAAGTATATGTTTGAATATATCCATGCCATGAACATCTAGATGAACATGAATTTATATATAATATGTTCGTCATAAACTACAATTATTATTTAAGCAGCTACTAGGCTGCTAGTAGTTAGTATTAGCGGTGTCTCTAGAGTCTTTAGGAGTCTTTACACTCAAATGCCAAATTACTTAATGACTTTTTGTTTGATGAAGGGTCAAATTGTATAATAAATTGTGTCTTAACCTTGTACTTTGAATTTTCGCCAGATTTCTAATGGTTTGCTCCAAAACTTCCTTACCAATCTTACACTAAAACTTCAATAGTGTATAATATAAGACTGTTTTAAATATGACAATGCTGGACCATAGGAGATTTGCAACCAAAAGATACATATTTTATGTAGCATACCTAAAAGTATGTCTCTGTTCTAGCTACTGTGAGTGGAATACCTTGAAATGACACTTGACTTGATTCCTAGTATTTGATTTTGATATAAATACCTCTGAAGGTTAAGAAGGTGTACTTTAGGTACTGCGTACAGCTACGGTGCGGTCTACAAATACAGATTGGCTTTTGCTAAGATTTAGTTTGTCAAATCACAGTTTCCTCTACTCAGAATTCATCCCATAGGAAACTACAAACAAAGTTTCAGCCGCATCATATATTTATAGACTGAAGTTTACTTACGCTTTTACCAGAGTAGGTTGCACGTACTCAAATAGTTGTCAATGCAAAAACCACTTACTAGCAGCTTTGATAGTTCTGTAACTCGATCTATCGTTTGGTAATATTGAAGAGGATGTACTTATTTGATCCTGATTTACATGCATTATGTATATAGTGCATACCCAAATACACTACATGGTATACAAACAGAATTGTATTATTAGGAGTAAATGTGGTAAATGTCACATGCATTAGCAAGTCACCCCTTCGACCTTAACCTTCTTTCAAGTAAAACTCTACACCTACGCTTGCCCTTATCAATAACTTAATTCAATGGTTTGTTGCCTTATTCACATGGCAAAACTTTACAAAAAGTAAAATGCTTTTTGAAAATGCTAAAAGCCCAATTTGCTAAGTTTTAGTTCATTTTACTAAGGAATATTCGATATAATTAAATAAAAAATTGCTTTGAATTTGCATGAAGTATCTATAGTCATCTTTATGGGATGGATCTTTCCATCCATTCATTTTGAATTCTGTAAAGGGAGAAAGTCCTGTTGTATTTAGGTAGGAGCTAATAGAGGATTAGGGACAGTCGATTTTAAGTAGGCAGATAAAAGCTTTTAAGTTGGGCAAAAAGAAAGATGACAAAAAATGAGATGCAAGTATAAGTGCCTAGGTACTTTCTGTGCAAGTGGATTTTCTTTTTTATTGGCACTTCCTTTAATCCAATCATTTAAACACTAAAGACATCTTTTGAGAAACATTTCTCCGTAAAATAGGTTTACTTACGTTCAAAGTTACTTTTCCATGTTTTTATGTGTATTTTCCAATAGTACAAAATGTAAGTATTTTTTAAACTTCCTACTAGATACTAAAAAATGATGCTGCTCAAGGGCGCATTTATATATATGCACAATGGGCAAGTTTTTTCCGTATGACAGAAAAGGAGGTTATAAATTCTTCCATTTTGTACTTCATTATTACATAAAAAACCACTCGCGCCCTATATTAAAATTGTAAATATGCCTGTGCCTCTGCTTTATGATCGATGGAAAAGTACAAAGTAGGTGTACAATATTGAAATTTTCAATTAAGAGATCCAAGGTTTTTCTAGCCTAAAAATAAGACAGGGATGTATAAATTCTTAATTTTAGTTTGTAAATTAGGTATTCAATTATCACAAAGAGATGATGTGACATCTCTAAATTACGCTTCAGGAAATCTTCTTGCTGAACTTTCAGCCAAGGTGCTATGTAAATTAAGTTTAAACGTTGAAAATGCACACCGTATGTTATAGCTAAAGAGACGTAAAAAAGTAAACTAGGAACAACGATTAAGCGGATGCAGAAAAAACTTTCAGGGCAAAAAACTTCACAAATTTAACCTTGCTTTTTCGTTCAAGCTGCAACTTTCTACTACTGCGTTTTATTTTCTTGAAGACCATTTATTTGGCCGCATGAATGAATTATAACATTAACGAAGTTGGCCCTTGGCTTTGAGTTTAATAAAAGCATATTTTGTTCTTAGGTATATTAGTACATAATATGTATGTAGAATTTATGTCTATACGTGTACGTAATTCTACTATATATTTATTCAATATTCACAAAAATGTACGTTATATCTTATATAAAAGATATACTAAAAGCGTGTATACGCTGAAAAATTAATCCGGCACAGTTACAACCTCTACATTTGCATTTCTAAGTACTCTTCCAGCACTACAAAACGTTGAAGTTCTTCGTTGCGAAGTCCAAACTCTAAAGAGGGAGAAGAATGAAAACTTCTTCATCAAAGTCAATTTATGGTTTGCATGATGTAAAATACAGACGCAGAGCTTTATAGCAAAGTCTGCGAGTGGAGAAGGAAATGGAGGAGACAAAAACTACCAGACATGACATTAACCGCTTGATTAGCAGATTAACACATGATAAGCAGATGAAATGGGAAATTATACATAGAAGAACAAGAAGCACATAATAAATAAAGATGTATATGCGATCATGTCATTTTGTATTATAACTGTAAAGTAATATGATTCTATTTCATTTTTTATTACGTTTCTCTTTGATATATATACTCCTGCTTTGATTGAACCGACAAAATAATTACATTGAGCTTTAAGGATAGGTTGATAAAATATGGGCTTGTTTTTACAACGATTACGCTGTACCTACTACGCTGTTAGTTACTTACAACACATTGTTCGTATGATCACTAAATTACAATTAATGTAATCTTATGGAGTCACCGGCCTACATAAAAGCTCGTTTAATATTCCAATGGAACACAGAAAAATTCCAAATGAAGTGAAGCAACCTTTTATTGCTTTATCCTCTATTGTCAGCAATTTATTTTGCACTGTTCATTTCCATTCACAATACAGCCCTGTAGATTTATTTCTTTATAAAATGAATCTGTATCAAAAGATTAGTGTTATTGTAGGTACCTATGCTGAAATATAAATCTTTTTGTCACTAAATCACTTAATTACAAGGATTTTGATTCAATTTTGTCCCGGATTTGTGGTACTGTCAAACAACTACTAAATTAAGATTCAATGCGTAGACCACATAAAAATATTTATTTTAATATTTTATGTTCACATTATGATTTATTTCATCATAATAGTCTCACACCAATAAATATTATGAGTCTTTTTATGAAAAATCCCGTTTACAAAGTGAGATTTATTGTCTGAATATTATTAGTATTAGACGTTTTGTGATTTACGAATAGATTCCTTCATTTGTGCATACTGTTAAGATTTATGAGACTCGTTGATAGGGAAGTGGACATTAGTACACGGCATAAATCAAATTTTGCGTATTTATGGCATTTTTTGTTGGCAAGTATCAATTGTGGGACAATAAATAATAATAAATGTCACAACGACGGAGGTGTCTACTTTTTCTACCTGATTAAGCGCACATGGGAAACGTATTGTATGTTAAATAGCCTCAACGGCCCAAATACAATTTATTGTCTTTGCGATCGTGACCGATTTTGTACACGTGTGTTTGTATTTTAGGTATATACCTTCAATTTGTCCCAATATGCGCGTACGTGTGCAGCAGGCGTTTCAGACAGAGAGTCTACACCAGGGTTGGCATTTCCAGGAACGTAAGCATGTCTGTTCCGGGAAATATGGATAAATACGTAAAAATACGGAAATA
>JAQFYB010002996.1:0-21381 GCA_034694085.1 Pogonognathellus longicornis | reverse complement strand
GAGCTGAAGAAAATACACGCAGACTTAGTGAGAGATAAAAGCATAATACTTGTGTGACAGACCAGCAGCAGTCCAACTTACTTAGACTTAGCTTTTGGAAAAGTGAATAACTACTTACTATGTACTTACTTGTACTAGTTACATTCTGTACTGCCTACTCTACTACTTCTTGCTATTAAGAAAAGAAGTAGGACTAAACAAGAAAACTAGCCGAACACAGTTTTTGTGTTGTTTCCAGTTTAGTTGCATTGGAGTATAAGTTCTGACTAAGTTTTGTGCAATCAGTCACTCTTAACGGAGCAACTACAATAAAATCACACAAAACATCATCATCGTCATTGGAGTCAACAAATCCACTTCCTAACCCATAAATCTCTTTCTCTAAGTCAACCTAGTAGCCAGTAACTAACGAGTAAAGCCATACAAATGCCCACAATCAAAGTATCAAAACAAAAAATGAGAGAAAAACTAATAAATTAGTGCAACATCAACAAACTTGGACACAGGGCAAAATCAGATGAATATTTCTTGCTCTTTTTATGAATCACAATTGTCTTTTCTCAGCGATGTATGTATAAATGTCACCAAACATAATTTTTGAGTATTATTAGAATTACTGAATTAATTGTTGTATATAAGTTATTGTAGAGCAATGTTTTCAATCCGAATAATTGAAATGCATTAATTATTCATAGTACTACCAGCGTTGGCGTTTCCAGGATGTGGGCAAGTGTCCCCCTCCCCAAAATTCCAAAAATAGGTTATTTTACCGTAAATGCACATAAAATCACGAAATTTTACGCATTTTAGGCTGATTTCAGCCCAAACTAGCCCTTTTTGCGCTATCCTCGATAATAAGCACATTTTTATACTTATGTTACGATTTTTCCAAACCCGAAACCAAATTCTGGCTACGGCTATGACTACCAGGTATATTTTGCAAGTTACAAATACATTCTGGGAGATGTTCATCGAAAGTTCATGGCCTGAGTCATAATAAGTAAGGCATTTCTAGAAATCGTGGTGAGTTTAGTATTAGTTACATTAGGATGCAAAACAATTACAGTTCAACAGTCGTTTTGTAAAACACATTAGAATGGCAAACAAGGAAAAATGGGGATTCTTTGTGTCAGACGACATTCAGGACAGTTTTTAAAAGTTGAAACACGTAAAAATGCACTTAAGATAGTATACACTTATGGCTGTAATGTGTGTAAATTTTAAATGCAAAATGCCAGGTGAGTCGTGAAGTCAGAGAAGATGTTGGTGGACATGACAATAACCTGATTGAATTGAGATAAGAGTTGATTTGATTGTCTTTATTGGATAGTTAGGTGTTCTCTAATGTGAGACTGACTTACAACAATTACAATCTGAAATCTATAATAAAGAATGTCTCTCGTATGATTGTCAATTGAATATATTATGACGATGTCTTCGCGAAGAGGACTCTAAAAAGAAGAGTATCGTATAGTATTTCTTCTTGTTGTCCTGTCCTGGGTTGTCTGTCAACTAATCTATCCATCGACTTGACACTATTATGTTGTGTCTATATGTATGTTAAACTGGTAATAATAATAATATCTGTGTTGTAGCCTCACACATCACTACTGACTGATGTTCTTACGGTATTTCCATATCTTAATGGATATCTTAAGTTTTTCTTACAACGAAATGAACCATCAATAATTCTATGCTCCTCGTTTCTTGCCCATGTCAAATAAACACAGAGATCCTGTTTCCCAGAACGAATCATAATATTCGCAATACACGCACTCCTACATAGTACACATACTTAAAAGAAATACGCAAAAATCTCGCATACACAATTCATACACAAAAAATTAGTTTACTGTATAATTTTTAAGTTAAAAAACACAGATTTTATCGTTGTCTTTCTTGTATATGAATGCGGAATGCGTATGCTGAACACAAATTGCAATGTAATCAAAAATCAAAATGAAATATCCCATATACTTAGCATACTATCTGTATCTTTATCCTACCCACCTACATACATACATCCTACATTCTCCATATCACTTTTGTATTTCCTGTATTATACGCATTTACACGATACAAGAATTTGGACGATAAGAATATGTTTCTAAATTAACGATTTCTAGTGGTACTACATTACTAGTAGCTTTACACAAGAAAAGGGCCGTGTTGTTTTTGTTTGCAAATAATAGCGAAGACAAAATGCTGCAGCCCTGTTTTACGTAGATAAAGCGAGAATCTGGCAGACACTGGGAGTTGGTAGCTTGGAACTAACGTATTTATGAGACAGTCTCCATGTGATTCAGCATGTAGTAGTCAAGACTCAAGATTTAGGAACAGATTCAATCTCTTTTGGCTTTGTTTTGGTTATACAGTCAAATTGACGAGGAAGAAGCCGCCGATTGCTTCAACCTCCCTTTAACTCTAAGTGTATTCATTCATGTCTCGAGTATCTACACAGTTTACAACTATACCTACCACCCTACTACCTAATATACAATCAAACACTTAGGTATTCATGTGCTTTCTTTATTTTATCAGTAAAGAAACTCTGTGACTGTGACTAGTGTGTTGTGTGTTTGTTTAAGAATTTTTCTTGTTTACCAATATGTAAGCTAATACGCACACACAACACACAACATACGAATTAAGTGCTTACATATCTTCTATTACAAGACATCGTGTGTAAAGAAAAGTAAACCACTTAACTTTTTCCCGTTCAATACTACCACATTCTACATACTGTATACTTATGCTATAATATAATATGCTTTAGCATATCAAGGCATCTGTATGTCTATATGTAAATGTTTTTCCGCGTAGAAATTACAAGTCAATGATGTTGTGTGAAGTTTCTATGTAGAATATACAGCAGACAATTCAACATAAACAATAAACTAGTCAACCTTTCTAACTAACTAAATACTACGCTTGTTTTGAATACAACTACTTGTAAAAGTTTGTTACTAAATGTATAATACATATAACAGCAATGTTGTTTTACTACTATGGCACTTGTAGTTGTACTCGTAGTATGTAGTAGTAGAACAGTAACACGGACAATCTTCTATCTCATCATTTTCCGCAGTTCATCCTTTATATCACGACGACACGAATGAATGCACTGCCTACTTAATGGACCATATAATAAAGGCCGATGAGATTCCATGCTTGTACGTATAGATACTAAATATTGTATAGAGTCTGTATGAAATGTATAATGTAAGTACCTACATAATATGAAAAGAAATAAGATACTGAGAGAGTTTAAGATAAAAGGAGAAAAGAGTTGTATGTTGTAGTGTTGTTGTAGTGGTTGTTGAAGAGAGATGTGTTGTTGAGATGCAACCACACTGCTACTAATACTGATAGGATAACGCCCAAGAAGAAAACAGAAAAAACTTGCATGAATATTTCATATTTACTTGACTTGCATTTCTTTATGGTCTGTTTATAAGGAGAGAGAATAAAAACTTTTTCTTACTCTTCGCAGCTCCCTACTATCCGCCGCCTTGTTGTAGTATATAGTGGTATTAAAAAACATAAATTTTGACAGTCAAGTCCACATAGTCAAACTGAAAGACATAAACTTCAAATATGCACACGGGCTTTCGAGAATGCATTCGAGCCTACTTTCCATCTTCCTACTTTACAACAACGGAAATTATAATAGTAAATACATTAATGCGTGCGTCCAGCCAGCATTTGCAAATGTAACAGGTATATAATCTCAAAGTGCTGTAGCTGGAGCATTTTATCGAGAAACATCATGCTCAAAGGAAAACCGAGGATGTGAAGATTCACTAGAAAAGTCTTTTAACTAAAAAGGGAGTTTTTTGTGAGAATCTCATTCATTGTATGTAGTGTAATATCATTGTATTATAGTACCGACTTGAAAAATTGTTGATTCAGCAATTAAATTCTAATCATAATTAGTTAGGTTTTTTGGAAACTGATTATACATACAATTTTTTTACTTAACTAAAAAATTAATTACAAAGTCTGAACCAAATCTCTGTTAAAACTGCATTTTGTAAACTATAGAATTAAATAACCAAATAAGTGCAATGATCGTAATCACAATTAATTCATCCGAATTTATATACAAGTAATAATACAAAATACAACACTTTGTTACATGGAATACTTAGGTATACTATCAATTGTTTTAGCACTCTCAAACAAAAATAGATGCAATACATAGGTAGTTAGGTAGGTAAAGTTTTGCGATTGATAGAATGAGAGTTGGTATAGGCAGCTACAAAAATAAGTTTGAACTCATGATTAAGTCGCCAAGGGGCATCACATAGCAATGGCAGGAGAATGAAAAGTTGCAAAGAGATTTAAGATTTGAATCAAAGGAGAAAAATGTTTGTGAAGTTGTCGACTTTATGTTGTGTTAGTACAAATATCATTCTGTTTTCTTTGTATCTCTGTATCTGTGTGTATGTGATGGGATTTGACGCAAATGCCACATATTGAGCCTTGTGTCTATCTGTCTTGTCTTTGAGCTCAGTTTTCATTTACTACCACACTACAACCAAAGCATCTTACATATAAATACATACATTCATCCTCACTGAGTTCAGCAGCATGAGTCTGAACTTGTTTGAGCAGCTAATGAATCAGTTGAGCCTGACATCGGGTTTTTTACAAACATAATTTCAATAAATGCTCCACACTCGAATGAAAAATTATGCCAATTTAATTCACAGATGTATTTTTCATCTTTCTTTCATTGGAGGAGCGACCAACCCATTTGTCTCCATATTCTTTATATCATCATCATACACTTAAAATCTATAGACCAAAAAAATTCCTATCTTTTTCTTGTATATAAATACAATTCTAATATTTTATAGGTATGCCATGTATTGTGTACGTGTTAGCTAAAGAAAAGTCTAAAGTTGAATCGTAGTAGCTCTGTTATGGCCGTTTGTAATCAAGTTATGTAAAATATATTAAACATCTGTAGTCTGTTCTTAAATTTTCTTTGCAGATAATTCAGACATGTTGCATTATGCAACTCCATTCCCGTTTCCCATTAAAATGCAGACACACACTCACAATATATACAAACTTCTGAAGTAGTAATAGTAATAGAATAATAGAAGTGTGCCTTGTCTGGCCATTCTGTTCACACAATTCATCCTTCTCTAGTACAGATACTGCTAACAATTATATTTATACAACTACTGTCTTGTTCGAGTGTAGATTTTCTATAATGTATGGTTTCATTCTGTGTACATAATTTCTTTATTAATTTCACACCAAGCCATCATCATGATTTTCATGAGCATCGGGGCAACGCAAAGATGACAGAACACATTAGACCCAAGACACACATTCATATAAATTTGACGGGCGACCTCCAAAGCTCAAATGTAATTTGACTACTCACAGATTAATTTCGCAATGAATGAGACGCGAATTTATTTCTAATGAGTGCCAGTGTCTGCTACTCCGACTAAGTAACTAACTTTTCTTTTTTTTATACTTTACTGTTTCACCATGATCCAACTTGGCAGCCCACTTACTACTGTGAGTACGCAGTCTACAATCTTATCTCAGTAATTAGTATAGCCACAAACTTTTAATGAGTTCCATATTGGAGACACTACATACATACAATACAGTATTTTATAGTGTATGTAGTGTGTGTGTAAAAGCATGATGGTTCATTTCATGTAGAATAAGCCAAGTACTGTTAGTAAGTGTGTAAATGAGTTGATTGAAAAACAACAACCTTTTATTTAAAAAGGCACTTTGCATAAAATATTTGACACAGAAGTGAATTAGACACACGCGCGTTTGTGAGTAAATGTACGAGTCTTGGGAATAATTGCAATGACTTCTTGTTCAGTGCGGTGTGTGGTAATGAGATAAGAAAATTGAGTGATAATGATAGAACTTGACTTTTTATCTCTCACATAAGATTTGCATGCTATTTTGTCATTAGTGAGTGTGCGAATTGGTTTGCTAGCTTTTTTGTGTGCACCCATAACTTTTTGGCTGTCTATTATTATTAATTGAATTTCCTTGTAGACAACTACGTTGTATAACAACAGGTGCCATGTTTTCAATGATTTTGTATATTAATAGAGTATAGGAATAGATATATTATGTATCTGTTTCTCATTTACATGGCTGTACCTACACTAAACATCTGTATACAGATACACACATGTAGATTTTGAATTATATCATTAGTTATGTCAAGTGATGTGTATGTAGCTATATTATATAACATGCACTTTCCATTTTTAAAATTGAATCGTTAAATAATGTTGATCATATATTATAGCACTGTAAGTAGTCTGGTTAAGAACTATTTTATTACTTATTACAATAATGTAGTGCGTTGTTAATAGAGTGATCCTTATATTTTTATTGTTATTTACGTAATACAGATAAGAAGTGATAGCTTATTATCTGGTAAACTGGAATAAGCTACAGTAAAGAAATAGAGATAAGGCTACACACACGTAAATGACGATTCTCGATAGATTTGGAATTGAGTGTAGGGCAATAGGCCAAAACAACTGACAGAAAACAAGACAAATGTACTTGTGAGGGTGCAAGTGTAAAAGAAGTGGAAGCAGTTTCAATATTCTTATTTTACTGCCTTTATACACATACAGTACAGGATACTTGTAGAGGTAATATTATTCGTTTTCAAGTATGTAGTAGGAATACATAGAGTGTACTATTTCTACTAGTGCTGCTAAAAGCATTGCTTTGGCTTTGACACTGTCACTTAATTTGTTCGTGTAATATGATTTGAGTTGTTTTTATTTTCAAGTCCCTGATTGTGAGTTCGAACTTTGATTCATATTGAGAGCGAGGGTAGCCACTTTAAAGTTTTATAGACTGAGGTGTCTGTCTGTACATACGCACAACACTTTGTCACACTTAAAATTTTTTTCAGAAATATATTTCCATAATTAATGTGTGTAACGTGACTTTAATAGCTTTTTCGCTAGCATTTACGAGTTTCAGATGCAGAATCGCGATTTAAACAAAGATAGAAATTATTCTAATAAAGTGTAGAGAAAACGTAATATAAATCGCATATAATGCCTAGGGCAAATTTGGGCGGAGTGACTCAAGAAAGTAATGCAGAAAACGCATTTGACATATGGGAAACGTGATTTTTCACTCATTTATATTTTCACAAGGAAATACCTTTATATCAATGTACAATGTACGTGCACTAAATGCATTATTTGAGTATAAATACCATTTTTCACTTTTAGAACGAGATCAGTAGACCAAATTAATTTTAGCTGTCCTTTAGTGCATTGAGAGACATTGTGTCATGTAAACTTCGCTCTACATGCAAGTAGTGGGTACAAAATGGACTTTCCTTACTTACCTAGTTTCAACCTAACCTAATAATTTCTAATCCTGTGTCTGTGCATTTTGGGTTGGGTTGAAAACATTTATGATTTTTCTATTTTACTCATACACTCAACTTGTAAGTGTCTGTGGAAATTTAGTTAAATAAGCCAAGGAGATTGCACCATTCACATAAAACATCACCCTCTTCTAGAGTGATATGAATACTCTTGTTATACCACATTGCATGCACTACAGTATAAATATATACCGAAAATGTATTTGCAATGTGAACCAGGCAATGATTTTCTTATGAGAATCATCACAGTTGTAAAAAAGTCAACACAAAAACTCGTCCTCTTGCGTATGGCTGCAATAAAATTCCGAAAAAGGAACAGAACAAAAACAATTTTACTTTATCTTGATTGCTATACTATTTGGGGAAGAAAAAGCCATAATAAATTTGTGGCTTATGGAAATCGTTCTTTTAGAATGTTTGTCTGTCTGTACATATTGGTACTGTACATTGTACATACACGCAAAGTAATACATACTAAAGGCACAATCTGTAACTGAGGCTTTCCTACTAAAATTTTAAGTTGCAAATTATACCCGTAATTCTCACTAACAGAAATATCATTTTGCTTTTAACCATTTAAAAGAACCGAGAACCTGTAAAAATTGAAATTTTATGAATTTAAATTTAGATACTAAAATTTCCTTAATGGCAGAGTGGCATACAGAGAATCAATACCATGATTTCAGCATACCTACCTAAACCTATATTTAAATACTTCCTTCCACAAACACGATGTAAAAATAAAAAGTATATTCGCAATAATATTTAGCAATATGCATACTAATAGTACATGATGGGATATTGATAGGCGAGAAGTACGTGACAAGTTGAGTGACATGACATGGAAAAGTGTGTCAGCAGCCTGACTAAACGTGAGTAAACAGAACATGATTGCGTGACAGTGTCGTTTCACATGTAAACAAACTGATCAGCCAATAAATAAAGTAGAGGCTCACCCCATCAATCATAATTCTTACCTACATTTACACACACAAGTCTATTCATACACAACGAACACAACTAAACCATCATAATATCTCCCTTTAAAATTTGTAAACACTAAAGACACACTACAAAACAATTGTAATACATTTGTCTAACACTACATAGGCATACAATACTTATGTAATGTACATGTCTGTATTGTTAATTGTATTTTGTATCCTACTATATTTGTATTGCCTGTTATTTTATTTTAACTAACAAACAAGCGTTGTATACTATTACGTGTATTGTATTGCATGCATTGTGTTTGTGTACAATTACTCTCCATTAACAATTAACTTAGGCACAAATTGGAATTCTGTATTCTCCAAGTGCATTAATATAAAATATTGGAAGTACATTGTAGTTTGTATTTTGTATAGTGGTTTGGTTATTGATTGATAAATCATTAAATAGAGATTTCAATGTAAGTATGTATGTAAAATATAATGTATTAGTATTGCAGTTGGTAAATGCATAGAAATACTACGTATGATGAGATGAGATGCACACACACGATAATAATTACTACTATTATGGACAGAGTCTGTTGTTACTATTGGCTTATCCATTGAATACCAAATGAACCTGTAACTTTTCCTAATGGGGGAAAATAAGATTAAATTTGATTACATTACAACAGTCCTCACACGCCTAACTATTCAATATTCAATTCAGTCATGATAATCATGCAATAATGGAATTTTATTCTCTGTGCACCTTTGTAGTACATTAATATTCGTTTGTACAACCTATTATCATAACATTATACATTAGGCCTTCTGTTTTCTGCTTACACCTACTCCAATCTCTTGCCATGTGTGTGTTCTCCAATTTATACAGTTACACACACACCACATCCACTCTCTCCTAATCTCTGTGTATTGTATAGTACACACAAATTATAATACCATAGAATGTAAATATGTTGTTAATATACCTGTATTGTATGTGTGTCCAGTAGTAGCAAAGTAGTGTGCTACTGCTGCTAATCAAGATTCAAATTGAAAGAAAGGGTGTCCATCCCTAATAAGAAGATACCTACGTTCTTTGTGATCTCATGCCCATGGCATTGTTTATAGAAAAGTCTTTAAACGCCCGCAGGAGATGACTTGAGTGCTTCAAGCTGTACTATTCAGTCGAGCAACTCAATAAACTATTTTATTGCAACAAAATTCACAACACTACATTTTGCAGTCATTTGCAAAAAATTCGCGTGTAAATTTAATAGCATGAATACAATAAACTTCAGGTTCTTCATCAGAAATTTGGACATTAGAATGATTAGTGTAACTGCATTTTAAAGTGCAGGATCATTTTAGGTAGGGTTAGTGCTTAATATTTAATGTCTTGATGACTTTATCAACATAGCGGTCTGAAGACGCATCTGAGCTATTGAATTGCAAAATGAGTCAAATAGAAATAACTGTTTTGATGTACAAGGAAATTTATGATGTAAACACTAATATACTAATGCAGTGGAATGTACAGCTCCTTTTAAATCTTAATTCCTGAACTACAAGTGTAAAAAGGTTTGTTTAGCGTAATGTGCAAAAAATTCGTCAAACAAACAAGTTGTTTGTTTGACACAACAATCTCTTAATGAAAGCAGTGTCAAAAGCGTCATAAGTACCTAAGTAGATTAAAGTAAGATGTATTCCTGCTTTATATATTATTACTACACATAGGCCATTCTTATTTACATTTGTTTGTTTACTTTATGAAGTCAATGATACTAAATCTGTTTTGTTTCTCTGATGGCAGTGCTGATATAATTTATTGCGAATGCGTAATACAATAAAGCAAAGTGCATTCTCCGTTTTCATTTAGATTAATTATCACTGTTTATGTAAATAAAAATCTGACTCATTCTTTCAAAGGAATAATTTAACCTGTCAAAAGCCCAGCCAGAATTTTTCTACACGTTATACTGCATACTTCATACAGTGCGTCTTGCAAAAATTAAGAATGCTATTAGTAGAAACTTGTTCTTTACAGTAAATCCTAAGCGATAGAACGATACACAATAGTCTTAATGTTAAGCATGACTTTGTTGTTGAGATTTTTTAATACACTCACTGATTGCTTTTAAGTTATTGAACTCTTCCTAGATTTATTTATATAGGTATACTCCATTTATTATCTCTCCAGGGTGTTCGTCTGAGTTTGTGTCTGTGTGTGGCTTTGGGAAAGAGTCTCTAAAATGAAAACAGAGTCTAAAGAGTGTTAAGTATGAAAGAGTTAGTGGATTAGTTGATACAGACACTTACGCGGAGATAGTAGGAAGGGACAGATGTCTATCAAGGAAATTAAATGCAATTTAATGCAAGTCAAATCAAGTCAACATGTTTTATTTGCATGAATGAGAGATTTACAACAAGTTGAGCTGCTACTTGAGATGAGTTGAGTGACTTAGTCATAGTGAAAATGAAATGAAGTGCAGTTTTGCAAAATTGGAGATGTGCGATGCATTTGGTTTGAACAGAATGAATTATGGGTGTGCAAAATCACCAGTACAAATGGAAATGTCGGCCAAATATAAATACCTCCTGCGTTTAACATTTTGCGACTGTCTGCAAGATTCCCTACCACAACTCAACACACAAGAACTACACCAGAAAAAGCCATTCTGAACAGAATCTTCACTTGTACTTGTATTATATTATTATTACCATGTAATACTTCTGTCTAATAATTTAATAATATTTTCAGAGCACTCGTCTGTCTTTCTGTCTTGTGTATATGTACATTGTATTGTAGTTTTACTAATACTCTTGTAATTCTACTTCCTGCATTCAATATTAATTTATTTGTACATAAATAGTGTATACCTACTGTGTATAAGTTCCACTTGCTTTTGCTTTTATCCTTTTATATGTATAAATATATTATACAATGATGATTACATTACATTAGTATAGAATTAGTACAAATGTAGTTGTGTGGAAGGAAGAAAGTGAATCACAAATGCGGTTGGAAGCAAAGCGAAGCTTTGACATGACAAACGCAGAGCATGTCAAAAGGAAGATTCAATTAAAATGATTATTTGAATTAAAGGTCGGCAGAAAATGATTAAATAATGAATTGGTCTCTCTCTCTGTGTTTAAACCTATAGTTTATTGTAAGCATCAACAACTACACACCACTCTCTCTAACTACAAGTCGCTTCCAAGCTTTTTCTAATAATGAAATGAAATAAAGTTGATTTCGACTTGAGTGAATGATGATGAACGCAAAAGGGCTTCTACACAGGACTTTTTGCACTCAGCCGTCTGTCACTCATCGTCAAACCACAAAGAGACTCAGAGAGACACACAGATAAATAGCTCGGTGCCTTTTTAAACACAATCTTATAGTTTTTCCATACACATAATGTATAGAAAAGAAATATACATGTAGTATCTGTATGTAGGCATACACACATATTTAGAAAATGTACATAAGTCTAAATAGGTACCTAAAAACTTACTGTACAAAACTTAAACATACCTTATACACATGCATACATAACTTATAACACTTTTTTGCATATTACTTGTATGTAGTGTTGAATAGGAAATTTTTACTCATACATACATACAAGTATTTTACACAGGATTTATGCATTGACATTGTGGATGTAGTATTTATTTAGGTACATGTAATGCAAGGCTAATACTACAGTGATGTGACAAGTGTTTGGTTTAGTTTTACAGTTAGTGCCGAATTATGTGAGGAAAAGCCGCAGTATAAATTATACGAATGCAAAAATGGTTGGTGAGAGTGAGTGCGAGGATTTGTAATGTATTAAAGTATGATTTGATTTGATTGCAAGTGCTGTGTGTGTCTGTGTGTAGTGTGTAGTATGTTGTGTGTAAATATATTGGGTGAGGATGGAATAAAAGAGGAAATGGAATTGGAAGCAGTATACGAGTGAATACATATAGTGATAGTGGCTGAGGAGGGTTGAGAAGAATTGTTAGATTGTTACCCCACATGGAGCCGTCTGTCATTCACGTCAGATCAGTCAGAGGCTGATGTGATACGATGATCTGTGCAAGATGATTGCTTTCGTTTCGTTTTTCTCCTGCCTTTTACTTACATGAAGATTACTCGTAGTATGTAGTCGTAGATTCTGCAGTCACAAGCAAAAGCAAATAACCCAGGTCCAGCCTAGCTCACAGCAACATGTTTGGTTTGTTGTGCTTATCCTTCTTACAACTTACAAGTTACACGATGAATGATTCTTGGACTTAAACTTGTCTTTGATGTGATTCTTCTTCTTCCTCCTTACAATCAAATCTGTCAACTTGTTAAAGTGTGGAGCGTGAAATAATATTACATGTATGTGTTTGTGTACAATATTGCGATAACTTAAAAAATAAAGGTTATTCATGTACAGACAGTGTATGACAGTATTTTCTGGCGCTAAGTGATTTCTTCGTACAATTTGCAATAACAGGAACAAAATGATGATGATGATGTTTGTTGCTGGTTGCACAACATGGAGTCAGTAAGGAATAAGTCGAATTATAGTTAGGAAAAGACGTGTGTATGTTTGAATGTGTATTTTGTGTAGGTATATTACTCAACTAAATGTTACCAGAGACAGGAGGACATGCTTAAGTGCGCTCAGCAGTTTCTCATGTTCCTTTCGTCGAGTATTAGTCGTAGTAGCAAAGCAAAGAGTTTAGTCTGCCTGTCTGTCAAACGATTAAGCTGACTTGTAGGTTATTATATACCTAGGCAATACAAGGGGATGGGTTCACAATACTTAAAGTACACAGAGTATTGGTCACATCATTATTCTACAACTAAGTATAATAAATGAGAAACACAAGCTTTTGCTTACTTAACTTAAATAGTAATAGTACTACCGTGTTTTACTGGGGTTATTGTAATTCGTTCGTTTGTCTTGGCTTTATTCGGAAAAGTTGCTTGTCTGGAGAGTGCGGGTGTAAGTCTTCTCTTTCTACTTGTCATTTTGACTGGCGATTTTTTTCGGCTTTCGTTTATTCGTAAGATGTTTAGTCAAGGCTTGTCAGTTTAGTTTTTTCTCAGAACTTCTTGTCAATAACAATTAACACTTGTACACGTTCTCTTGTCAGTCATTCAATTATAATTCTTGTTTCTTTGCTTTGGCAAAGTTCAATGCAAATTCGTAAAACTTTTTTCTAGAGTTTATCCACATTACATTTTCATGTTGTGATTTGATGTAAAAATTGGAATTGTTCACAAAAGAGTTGAGGATTCGTGTATTTTTTTACGATTTACATTATTAAGGATGGTGCAGTATGCAAAATGCAAGCACTTCTTTTGTAGGTATAAGTATTGTTGCTGTATTTATGCAACATGTTATTATGCACTGCGGAAAATATTTTAGTAACAATCTTATGGTATGACATGACACTAAACCTAATTCTCCAACATTGCAATGCAATGTTTATTGATAAAGTTTGATCAATCCTGAAAAAACTCGTAAACTCTTTAGTTCTTATGCGTCATAAAATTTTTCATACAAATACAGAACTTCCTTATTATAATATTATCTTCAAAGTTGAGATTAGGGCCGAAAGAAACTCGTCTCCGCGATGATAAGCAGTTTATACATTCACTTTCTATGCTCGAGTCCATTCTGCGATATTTTATGAGATTCACAACATCAATACACTAAAAATAGCTCGAACTGAATCTCAACTTATACTCACACAGTGTCACAACGTACAAATACAATGACATGCATCCAAAATCTTTCAGACTACATCATCGGCTCACTGTTTTTCACAACTTTTTTACTTCTCTTGTTGCAGTCGCTAATTTGTTTTCTTTTGCCGACTCAAACTTTGTCGCTTTCACTACATTCTTTGTATTATGCTACTACTACACAATAAGGAGCTTTGTAATATTTAATTCATTGATACATTCGTCATTTATACAGACAGATAAACTTATTTAATAGAAGTAAAGTAATACGTAGAAACGTTTAATTTTATGTTTTTAACAGTAGCGTTTGTAATTAAATCTTCAACTATGTGAATTACTATTACAAGTGGCAACTATCCATGGAACGCATCTACATAACTGTGTATGTAAAACTTTATTTTCTTATTGATATTAATTGTTTCAATACCGCAATACCCCTGCATTCCAATAGAATGGCAATAAAAAGAAAAATTATTGTTTCCTTCGCACAATGTAACTGTAACCTAATGAGAATAATCAATGAAGTCTATAACTTCTCCATTTGTTACACATTCGAATGCAATTAATCAATAAAATAATCTAACCCGTATATTCAATGTTTTTTCACAAATACATAACTCAACGCACACACTACAGAACCTCGTTATTTCCACACAGACACAACAACGATTCTATCTGTATACAGTCTAATAACAATAACATTGTATAATACTATGCCTTTACATAAGTTAAAGTTATTGAACGAATGAATGTTAAACAAATTGTTCGTGTAATAATAGTTTTAGTTCCTAAGCACGCACACCACACACAAACACACACAAACATCACACAGGTAGTTGTTGCCTTATAACTTCTTTAACTACAGGTTGAGTTATCTTATATGGCAGTCGCCGTGCTAAATTGCGTTGCGTTGTTCAGCCCAATTGAATATGTACTACAATCTACATACAACAAAATTGGCCTAGCTATTATACCTAAGTAGGTAGGTACACAATATTATATATTGTCAGTTTTTACACATGCAAAACATCACTCATCTCACATCGGACAAGTTAAGTCTACTCTTTTCAACACGCAGCAGAACAAAACGAACAACAAACCACACACCTCAGCCAAAATACCAATACTGAATTTTAAATAGACTTACAAATCATTTAGTATTTAGACGTACGTGTTTTATACAATGTACCATCAATTTGAGCACAATTACCTGTGTAATATGGATAGCTCGCATTATACTATTTATCATATACATAATGCTGAACCTTATACGGGCACAGGCTTTAGTACAATAAGATACATTAGTGTAATCACAATTTAATGCACTAATATTTCTAGTACATCCCTACATACAAGGCTGTATCTAGCGGCAGGGCACTAGGACACGTCCCCTCCCATCAAAATCTCAAAAAAAGAGGTTATTTAGGGCCCAAAATGGCCCTAAATCGTGAATTTTAAGCTTTTTGGATTGATGTGGTCTCAAATTAGCTCAAAATTTTCGAGCTTATCGCGAAAATTAGCATTTTAATAACATTTTTACCCTGGTACCCCCCGAAACCAAATCCTGGATACGGCCTTGCCTATATATTACTAGTACATATACTCACACATACTAAATTTAAACTTATACAAGAGCGTATCACAAAATTATCTTTTTAGAAGTCTTTAGTTGTTTCAAGCGTGTTATGTGTTGCAATGTATGTATTTGTGTATGTCGTAGTGGTAGGTACATAAGTTATAGGATGTAGGAAGGAAATTATAAATTGGTTGATATTTATGTATAGTATAAATACTTCTAGAAGGTATGTCTACTTAAGTAGGGGCAATACATCAATGTGTACGTAAATTAGCTATCATTAACCATCTCATTGCGTAATACCATAAGTCCTGCCTTGGAGATGCACTCGTTTGATAAAAGCACACAATATAAATAGTTGAGTTCAGTTCTCCTACGTCGTCTTCACAGATTCTCTTCAGATACCCCGATCCATTTAAATTCATCCCTACTCATTTCCATGTATGTAGGTGAGTGAGTAAGTGCAATGTTCATATGTGCATCTCTACAACATTCATCTCTTACAATATTATAGTTCTTCTGACTTAACATACTACTTCTATGTATAAAGTGTACAGACAGATAATATAGCTATTAAACTTTGTCGATAAGCTAAGTATGCTATGTATATGTGTACAAAAAATGTTTTAGACTCAACTCAATAATTAATATGCTTCCCATGCTTGCATACATACAGTATGTACACACATCCCCATCCCCAGTAATATTAGCAGAAGCCAAGCCTTATTATTATGCGATGATGATGATGATGGCTTGACTGTGTTTCTTACTTACTTGTATTTACAATACACATTACAAAAACATACGCATAAACATACATATCTATGTATTATGCTAAAAACTTTACAAAATGCTTGTACTCGAACATATGTACAGAAAGTGGCTTTTATAAGCAAGAGCTGTAGATTTTACATAATATAGTTATTAATATTTGTGTGTATGATTGTTGATAAGAAAGGTTTTGCTGTTTCTTAAACTCGGTTGGGTAGTAGTGAGTGTTAGTAAATACTTTAGACAGATTGATAATGGCAATGATGGTATTCTTGAATTTTTTGTTTATACTATTGGGTTACAAGTTTGTTCGTATGTGTATATTATGTGTTCTAGTACAATCCACAATGCTATTGAATTGAGTATATAGTACTGGGTTTGAAGTTTTTGTGTTGTTGTTCAGTAATGCATTGCATATGAAGTTAAAGACGTTTTAGGTAGAACACGGTTACGGAGAGAGAGTGCTTACACAAAAAGAAGGTTTAGTACGATCCACAATCTATACAATATCTCTACATACACACGTGAAATGCCAAAGTGCATACATAGTGGTTTAGGATGATAGTCTTGAGTTCTATAGAGATTTTACTAGTAGATGTGTTTAGAAGAATTGTATCAGTTGAGTTGGAGTTGTAGTTTAGAATAATATGATTGTATTGTGTGGTAGTAGTTTAGTTTGCATTGTACTATGCTACGTATATTTCTACTATTGGGGTCCGCCCTGGTGGATCCACTGATGAGAATCGCGTCTTGCACTAAAGTTCGATTTTCGATTGGCTTGCCTGTTTTTTACGAGGAGACACTGCAATATATTATTATGTCGCTTGCATGGCATTACATAAACATATCTGAACAGTCTTTCCGTTGTTCTTCAACCGTCGCTTCCAATCTTGTCTCATATCATTATAATATACCTCTACTAAGTTGTATATGTAATAAACTTAATACTTCTTCCATTTACCACAAACACACAGTACACAACAAGCACAAGAATAAGAATCCCTCACTTAAAATTCTTCGTCGAAAAAGAAACAAAGTGAATAACATGGTTAGTTAGTAGCAGTGCTATGTTAACTTGATTTAAAAGTTCTTGTTGTACGTATGTACATAGAGTAGTAATGTAAATTAATGGTTTACGTGTTCTTGTGTACTTTGGAGCTTGGTACAAAACATAAGTCAAGTTTTTACTATACAAATTTAATCTAGTATTTTATAAGGAATTTTATTATTCGTGATTTTATGATATTAGTTGAATTTGATAGGATTTGCTCACTAGTATAGGTACTACCACATTTACCATACACCATTCAACACAGCAATCCGTTTAAAAGTTGAGATGTCATGAGTCATGAGCGTTTTTCTAATGTCTGTCCATCCTTTTACACAAGTAAGCTATCAACTAAATTAACAATTCAATTTACAAACAGAGTTTTATAAGGTTTTAAGTTTTAGGAGAAGCTCGTGTGTGTATGTTGTGTGTGTTTGTGTTGTCTTAATCTGAATGGGTGATGGGAAACATTTCCTTGCTTGACTATAGGTACTATCAAGTTTAGTGTACATTGCATGGGGTTTAGATTGGTTATTGACTTTTATCTTTATTTTATGTACCATTCAACTGCAGTCTCACTTCAACTTAACTACCTTAAACAATGAAGATCGAGCTTAATGTAATTTAAATGGGATTCATCACCAACACAAACAAAAATCTGTTCCATCTCAAAATCTCGTCAAGTTTTTCTTATGCAATTTTTTCCTTATCCCTTTTGTCATGTCTATATGATACTATCACTAAACTAAACAACTTAATTTGATCAATCTGCATTGTTTTTTCTATATAGAATCTTATACATAGCCAAAACGTTACGAAATCACATGGAAAATACGTATACTAAAAAACTAAACCAAATTGAGACAATGGCAACATAGAAGACACACAAATAACGCTATACAAATAACTACCATGGCGTAATAGGCATGTAGCAATTCAAACATGATTTCAATTATACTTTTTTCTCAAGATTTTTACAATTACAACAATAAATGTGCTGCACACATGTATTTAAAATATTTAACCTTGTGAGTGTGAGTGTAATTTAAGCTTTTTGTGTCAGTATGAGAAAATGTGTTTATTTCTATGCACGGAATGTTTACACTTGCAGAATACAGTGTGTCAGAGTAACAATAGCAGCAGAGTATGTAATACTTACAAATGTACTATTTAAGTAGAAGGCAAAATGAAAGAATTTTCTACAGACAGAGTTTGGCTAATTGTAATGTTCACAATTTTCCAAGTGAATGCAGACTATAATTATTAGGAACACAAAACGTACCGTGGAAGTGTAGATTCAGCGTGTATAGCTCGCACTGCTATGATGATCGTTGTCAAATCTTAAGTAGTACTAGGCAAGAGGCAGCTTAGTATCAGTATCTGTAAAAGTATCAGCAAAGGAGTGCAGAATTTTTGCATCCAAGAACACTATGTTAAGAATTGCAGTAATGAGTTAAGTGTTGCTGTGTAATGGTGCTGTGTGTATTTAGTTTTGCCGTCCTGGACCCAAGACGCAAGAAGTTGTTCTGTCAATCCAAACGTAATGAGTTGAGTTGAAACACAAAACGGGAGAGAGAGACTTACAATTAGTGCATTGCTAGTACAAGCACCACATGTTTTAAAAAGCTGTTTAAAAGTAAAAGTCACCGTGTGGTTTGTCTTGCACTGGAAAAGAGGCTGAAGAAGATGAAGAAAAGAAGAAGGTAACAATTGTACTAATACTCCGAATTTTTACCGGGTGCTTTGCGTTGCTTTGCTTGTTATCTCTAGGTATTTCTACCCGAACTGTATTTTAGTATTTCTTCAGGTTGTAGGAATATGAGTAGTCTCTCTTTCCCTATGTACTATGTCTCTTTAAACAGTGTATAAGTAATAACTGTTTCTTCTTCTGCTTTCTTGCACTTTAATGTTTGTCTAAGCAAATTGCACGCTCTGGTTGATCGAGTTGATCGTTTTTCTACATAGTTACATTTTATACACACACACTCCTTGTATTTGTATGAACGAGAGCGATGATGTAAATTCTTCCGCACGAAACTGAATGAGGAACAGTGTAAACACGTATAAATCAATGTAAATAGAGAATAATTCTCTCTTCCGGGGATGCTTTTCAAAGCTCTAATAAATACTGTGTACTTCTACTATATCAGAGTCTTAGAGCTACGAGAGTAAATACATTTTCATTCAATGTTCAACCAGATTCACTTTATATCGTACGTAGCAAAAATCTCTCTCTCTCTCTCACTCAATCTCTAAAGTATAAATTATCTGTGATGATGAGTTTGATGGCAAATCAAAAAGAACTTGAACGAAACAAAATAAAATCTCAGAAAAAGTTTTCTTCCGCAGAGATAGACACACGAAATGAATATTGATGTTTCTTCCCTCTAACTAAACTAGTAACTCTATAATGTCAGCAATAATCTCTAATGTACTTGTATATGCGTAGGTCTGTATATATAGACTTGCAATTTTTTTATGCAAATTACTGGATTATACAGTTAAGTTACACAGATCACAAACCATGCTTTTGCTTGTAAACTGAAGAATCTGATACTAAAAACGAAACTGGAAAGAAATAGTAAAATTGCTACTGTACATGTGCCAGTGTATTATATTGCATTCGTATATATACCAACTAGTACTAAATGCAAATTGAAATGCTCACGTTTTTCTCTCTGTGTGTGTCTCTGTGTATTGTGTGTGTGTATTTGTAAGTATAATATGTTTTAATGTATGTATGTGTACTTTGTAGTAGCTTAGTTGTGGTATGCATGTGATGCGATACGTTTTACAAATAAAGTACGTTGCAGTGTGCCGGATTTGACTACACGTAGTTTTACGGCCGAAATTCTGGGATGAGAATGAGACGGGAAAAGACTCACAGCCAAGAAATTTTCAACGAAAGAACTTCCTCGGTGAAGTCCAACGAGTCAAGTGAGAGACGAGACCAGCTCTCCACACCATCATCATCATCAACATGTAATACGTGCATCTCCGATGCATGGGGTTGCTCCGTTTTGTTCTGTCTCTATCTTATGTGTATGTGTGTCTCTCACACACACATTCTGTTTCTGTGTGCCTTTGCCTTTATCCATACTTTATAAAGCACAACTTGCTTCTTTCAAACTTACTACCACACTCTACTACACTATATGAGATACTTACACTGTTCTCTCTGTCTCCACGTTAAGTACGAACGTTATTTTATTTTATAGTGAGCCTCAACCCTTGTTCCTTGCATTGCATTGCATTACTTTTGGCTCTTGTCTTGGCTCATGGCAATTGTATTGACTTACCAATGAATACCACTATTGAATATCTTACTATACTATGGATTACACTACTATGACATCCCATGTGTATATGCAATACGTAGGAATAGCTATACAGTAGGTATATATGTAAACACATTAAATGTCAGCATGTGTAAGATATATTATTTTTACGGCATATTATTATATAGTTAGTTAAGCATACATAGTATCTCTGTGTAGTAAAAACCTGACACACCAAACGAGGAGCGAGTCATTACCAGAATATTCTCACCCATGTGCTACAATTTGAGCAACAACTGCCAATAACCCATCAATAATCGTAGTAATAATGTTGTTGTTGTGTACACAGTAAACAACAGATCTTGTTTTATGAGTACAACAGGGAAATTGACATACGAGAGGTATAAATGTCTTATAGATGTGTGTAAGTGTGTAGAATGTACACGTATTAGTAAGGACAATTGTAAGTTGTAAGTGTGAGAACAACTGCCTAGTTTTTAATTTCTATTTGTAAAACAGGTATGCGAGAAAGAAAGAAAATCAGTCACTGATGATACCATGATAAGATTCCTAGTAAGAGATTGTGAATGTTAATGAACTAATGTGTTTATAGTATTAGTGTAAT
>JAQFYB010002995.1:0-21383 GCA_034694085.1 Pogonognathellus longicornis | reverse complement strand
CATCGTATCGATAGCTCATCGTATCGATAGATCATCGAACCGATAAATGCTTATCGATACATCGATAATCAGCTCTAATTGAAACTGTTATCATGGACAAAATTATGGTATACTATTCACAGTGCTTGTTTGTAATTCAAGTCGTTCTTGTGTCTGTATACCTCCTATAAAACATGTAGATGTATTAAGAGAATTATTTGATTCAATTGTAATCATACCTATCTATATACCTACTATATTGCATCAAGAAGGTGTGAAAACAATACCTATCCTTTCCTTTGCCTGAGTATTTCAACTAGTTAGAAATAAGAACTTTAATTAGGAAAAATGGAATAAGCAAAATGCTCTATTATAAGAACAATCTTGCTGAACTAGATATCTTCTACCGAACACAATTTTGTGTTTTCCTGGAAAATTGAAGGTTTGCGTGTATACATGGAGGATAGTAATGCAAACTTAGGTTTAGTAAGAAGAAATCTCACATTTAAATCAGATGAACCGGAAATTGCTGAAAGTTATTGGTGGGTAACCAATATTTTTCTAAACTATTTTATATATGTAGTATTTATTAGTATGATACGTACATAACATTTGTCATAACATTTTATGCTTACTATAGCTGTTTAATTGATCTTATAGGGATTTTCATTTAACAATGTTCAACAAAGTCATTACGCTTATGACTGTGTTTTATCCCAAGCGTCAGCTTGGGGATGGAACGGAAAACAACTCCAAAGATAATTTTCGTTTATTTTATCAAATTTCTCCAGTAATAATGGCCAAGGAAGTTAATAATGCTTTGGACATAGTGGATTGTAATTCTATTTACGCTCAGACTAAACAACACTATCAAGGGAGGGATTCTATGACAAATACCAAAAACTATATGGGCATCGCTTGGGGTAACGTTTGGGGTAACGGCGGTAAGGCACACCATAATGGAACTAATTTGAATCAGGCAAGCAGAGCTTATGCTTCTTTCTGGCGTAATATTTTCCCCACTCTCAATCAAACATTGACTGATGCTGGGGATGATGTAAATGATTTCACAATTAAATTTCAAATTAAAATCAATATTTTGAAAAGTCCTTTTGTAGACAGTGATTGTTGATTGTTCTGGTTAAAATCACTTTCAATTTCCGTTCAGGTACTAATTCGAAAATAAATAAATAACCTACAAAAAAATATTTGTGCGCTTACGATTGATTATGAATTTAGAAATTGCATGCAATAAAATTTCATTAGTACTATGTTTTGACAAGGTATTCTCATTTTTATTTCCATTTCACAATATAACATTTCATAATGGAACACGAAGTTTTTATTTACGTAATCGTATGGAACGGCTTTAAATGTAGGTAGTAATTAGGTTTAATTGTTACATGAAATGGCATGTTCAACTTCGCACTAGACATTTAAAGAAAGCTGCAGAACGTACATTGAGTTGCATTATTGCATAATACAGTATAAATAGATGCGAGATGTATGATACTTTTACAGGGGACAAACCACAATGGATTAATTTATACATTTAAATGTGTAATTAGTAATACTAATTTAATACATATAATTTAATTGTGTTAATTATGTACACATGCTATATTTTTCTGTAACGGGCGAATAAAATTCTTTTCAACAAAAAGAACCACTTTTCATACTAAAAATCATTTCATTACGTAATAGTAGTAAAAGTAATAACCAACTAAAATTGTCCATCTAATAATCTCATACTATAATATTATTGAGTCAATGACATGAGTAGGTATAATAAATTTCTAAGTGTAAGGGTATTAGGTAGGTAGGTTAGTTTAACTTATGTACATGTTCACATTTCAGTTCCATCATCCACGTACAAAATACCAGGAATTCTTTTGTCAAAGTAGTTAATAATTTTTCTGGTAGATTTTTACCATCCTAGTATATATGTGAGTTTTGTACCTGTTAGAGGTAATAATGTTATTTTGTTGTTCTAGCTAATGCACGAAATTGTGATTAAAGATTGGTATTAGTAATAATACCTACACTTTTGGAATACACTACATACACAAAATACACATATTATAAGTTTAGGTAGGCGCAATTTAATGTGACCCTTAAGAAACGTTTTATACCACAGGATACGGTTGGATTGATTGTGTAGATTTACGGGCAAAATGTTTAGTTATGCCTTAAACTGATTACTGATATACACATATTAATCAATTGTTCTTTAACAGTAGGTACTAACAGACATCTTCTAATAATATGCATTTTTACAGTTTACAGACTATTTGCAAATTTAATTTTTGAATTAGTAAGCAATTATTTTTAAAACACACAAGATTTTATACATTTGTAGTTCCACATAGGTACGTACACTACTAGTTTTGAAGTTGACGTGAATTTTAGTAACTGAATTGGCTATTTACAATTTTTATCTTTTCATTATTCTGTCCCCCCATCACTATTTATTTTCTCTTCGTTTATTGATGTTTATATGTATTTTGCACAATTTCGATGGGATTAATTAATTACAGGAGGTACTTTTCAACATGTTATTGTTTCGTTAAATAATACACGATTGTAAATATGTAATTGCATCACATATTGTTATCTACAGTACAAACTACTTCATTTTACATATCTATATTAACTATAGCCTAAAATATTTTATGTGCATTACGTTTAGTTAAAGATCATCTTCAGATCATGTTATCGCATCAATATGTTCATTTCATACACTTGCGTTGTGTGATGTGAGCGTATACTTACCTACTGAATAAAAACATGCGTCGCGTCATGAATTCTTATATTTCCCTTGTAAACGTCTCAGTTCTACTATTTGACCAATTGCCATCAGAAGGTATCAAAGTCTTTATCTTAGTATTTCCATAAAGCACACACCATCCCTCATTCACCTGTCAGCCATGAAACAAACATGCTTTATTATCTTAAGCCATTAATAAATACCCGTAGAATGGAATTCCAACAGAATACTTCAAGTTGAAATATAATTAAGAAGTAATTACTTCCAAAGGTGTAGCAAAACTTACGTGTTCAGAGCAGAGTTCAAAGTGCACTAAACTTTTCAAATGCATAAATCCGTGAATGATTGACATGTCTGTGATTGCAGTCGACATTCCAATGTTGTTCATTTTGAATCGTCTTAACTCTGCAATTAACAATAACAATAAGAAATAAAAATTTAACAATGTCGGTATAAATTCATACAAAGGAAACAGATCGTTATTAGCATACAACACAGGATTTTGGTTTAGGAGATGGAGTGTCTGATAGTACTAAGGAAATGATAATTATAATCTACCTGTGAGATCGAGTAAATAGCAAGGTATTCTGTTTTCATGAATGACTCCGTCTTCATCAACAGAGTGCTCAATGACTCCCAGTATACCAGCATCTGTAACTTTTCCTCCCAAGACTTCAAAATCGATTAATTTTGTCCAGTGTTTACAAACTGTCCGGAAACTGACATCATCCAGATGCATTTTCAACTTATTCACATTGGGAAACCATTTAACGATTCTGTCAACGTCTTCACGTTGAAAGCAATAGTCAATACTTAGATTGGTAAGGTTTACAAAAGGACCCTTCACGGCAGCAGAGGTATGTCGAACCATGTCAGTATAAATTAATGGAAAATCGTTGTAGACCATGTAGTGCAAGGCTAACTCCTTCAGGTTGGGCATGTACTCCAAAAAATTAAAATTGTCCGCTATAGTGTCAGTTATCTTCAGAATTCTCAGATTGGGGAAATAAATTTTAAAAGGAAAGTTTTCCAAGGGCACAGCTAAAGGCCCTCGATACATCTTCAACTTTTTCAGATTTTTTGCGTACACTCTTAGACATTTTGCGAATTGGCCACTATTTAAGAAAACTCCAACATCCATGTGCAGATTCTTCAAGGGAATGTTAAGTTGGCTTAATAACTGGAGATCCTCTGCCGAAATTGCTTGCAGTGCAAAGTCTCTGTAACATAATATGTGAGATTGCCATTAAAATCTTATTGTAGCTATAAAATAAAGCTTTTAAACTATGTGTAATATACAAAAACTTAATCAAACAATACATGAAAACTAAATTGCGAATACATGTGTATACATGTATTATAAGAACAAAAAGCAGTTAGTTATAAAAATAGTGCCATTTAATTAGTAATAATTGTATATTAACATGCTACAATGTTTACATTGAAATCAAAACCACATTCACACAAAGAGATACTTATTAGTATTGTTAGTCATCTCATGTGCTTTTACAAAGGCAAACAAAAATAGCCGTTAAGTGAGTAAAATAACTAGAGGGTCAAATTTGTTACTACTACCTTTAAAAAATTAGTTACAAATATTACCAAACCAATCGCCGCATCCTTATTCAGAAGCATTAATTATGTGCAAAGAGTATGTTATGTTTTAGGAATTGATTTCAATGCAAATATTATACGCAGTCATTCTGAAACCTTTCGTACGTAATACAATAATAATCTTCTTACCCGTTGAAAATATTTAGTTTCTCAAGATTTACACTGCCAGGTACATTCCGAATCATTTTGGCGAGAGCGTCTAATACCTCAGTGGTTTCTGTAGGTGTCAAATTGTAGAGTTGCAGTTGCTAAAAATAAATTTGATCTTTTATTTTACACTTCCGTATGTATAACACAACTATATGTATACGTATGATTTACACTGGATTTTATAATCTGTAAATGTAAAGCTGTAAATACAAACCTTCAAATTCGGGTAGCCAATAAAAATTTCTTCCCATGTTAATGGTGGTTGCACATGTGGCTCCCCTCCGAAAAATCCTAGCGAGATCATAGTTTTATTTACAGGAACATCGGATTTGGTTTCTGTGGCCTTCTTCAAGACATGATAGCCACATTTCTCTTCATCAGTCACATCATAAAACGAGCAGTCCCTTAAATACAGTCGATTGAGACGAGGCGTCCAATAAAACAGCACGTTTCTCAAAATGTCAATACCCAAAAATCGGGAAGAGCATAACTCCACACTTTTCATTGTGACTCCAAACTTTTCCCAAAACTGAATGCCTTGCTGACACCGACCGTGTATAAACCAGGAGTTTAGCTTGTAGTTTCTGAAAAAAATGTTTTCTGGAGCAACATTTCGAAATTGATGAAGAAATTGCTGCGGTGTTTTTGATTCGTAGTGTACATTCCCATCCAATTTAACAACCCCTTTGTCTTGGACAAAAGGAGAAGCAATATCATTCCAGGTAGCGCATACTAGTCGTGCTATTTTCAAATCTTTCAATCGAAGAAATTTGAAGATGTTCTCAAGAATCTGTAAAGTTTCACAAATGAATAAGCATGTATAAGAAAAACTTCATTCATAACAAGGAATCAACATTCATTGTCAATTAGCAATACAGAATATGCCTTACAGACATATTTACATAATACATACATAATAAATAATTAAAACTATGTATACGTATGAATATTTTGTAATTCAACTTTTAGCCTTAGAAATCTATAACTAACAAAATTAAGAAGCGGAAGTAACAAAACGATGCAATAAAGGTATACTAAAGAGACGTATATTAGTTGAGTGTTAGTTTTTAAACACATACATAGTACACTTTAACAATAGGTGTATAAAATGTATGTACTTATAATGTATAGAATTGATGGGTTGATATTTCGGGTTAACGTTCTAAATTTTAATAGTACCAGAATGTTTTGCAGCGGATGACACTCCTCTCGTCCATTGACTATGACATAATCAACTTCCATAGCGGCTTCCATAATGACAATAAAAATTCAGACACTTGTCAAGTGAAGTCAACTCACATTTAATAAAATTGCACACACTTGTTTAAAACTGATGTTGTATTATGTAATGTACGTATGTAACCCAAAAAGTGAACCATGTGTATTTGAAGATAAATACTTCCTGAAGAGATGCTATCACAACTTGTAAAATCAGTGAACTGTCATGACAATTTGCCCGTACATGAGTTAAATAAGAAAAATTAAACTCCGAATAATGGTAAAAATAAAGACGGTGACAGTAGTCAGGACCGGACAAGACAGGACATCTCACACAAACCTAATAGTGATGCATACTTTTTAAAGCTAAATGAGTACCTATGTAGGTAGTATAGGTACCTGTTGTTAAAATATCAACTTAAACTGTGACCGTGCATGACAAAAGATACAGTTCACAAGAAAGCACTGCGAACTATCGACTTCTTTTCTCGGAAACACCTTTTTATCCGACTAGAGTAGAAATTAGTCAATTTGTAATGTGTGTTGCGGTAGTGGGGAAAAGGAAATAAATGTATTTTTATTCAGGAAGACATTTTTAGGTGTCTACATGTGATGTGAGTTAGATAAGTCGTATTTTTCAGAAATTTGGTAGTCTGTGGGTTCATTTATCCTTTAGTTGAATAGGAAAAAAATCCCCGCTGGCTTGGGTACAAGAAATCGATGGATTTGTAAACAGAAAGAGTTGAGTCTACTGCATTCAGTTTGTGTACATAGGCATCATATGAGAGTATATGTATGACTTTCTGTCTATACTCCGTATACAACCACACCATTACACTTTATGGCTTAGGTAATGCTGAACTGGGATAAGAACTTCGTATAACATATTATGTGTTGCATTGTGTAAAGTGTTAAATCTGGGTTGAAAAGAGGTAGCTTCTGCTTCTTAGGTTAGATGTTGCATGACTCTAGCTTCCCAATAAACGCAGAATCGTATGCATTTATGTGTACTGACAATCTCCTTACAAGAAACTTATAATGCAATTCATACAAGGCAGTTTTTAAGTCCTCTCCTCACCTTCTGTCATCAATTCGTACATGTTTTCGCATTAGAAATGCTTTACTATAATAACTAAATTAAATAATTGTATATCTACCTACTACCTACATGGTACGATTCAGTTTGTATGCAAATTCTGAAATTATGTGTATTATTTTATTGTCACTTTACCTATGCGTTTCGAACTGTACGTGTCTTTGTAACGCAAGAAAAATAGAGAGTAATATTCTCAATGCGGTTCACAGAATATTGACAATAGTTGGTTTTAATGTCTGCGAATGAGACATTAAAAATTGTTAATTGACCAGTTATAGCATTCAAATCATTAATTTGCTGTACATACAAGAGGTAATAAGTGTACGCATGTAAGAATTTCTTGATTTCTTATTGGATCGTAAAAATTGTCTATATACCTAAGTAACAAAAATGATGCATTACAACAATAAGGCGAAAGTACCTATACAACATTGACTTATCAAGAAATGACAGATATGTATTTACAAAGTTGCTTTAAATTCCTGTAATATGAATGAAATAATAAAGATCTCTCACGAAACAACTTTGCTGTAAAAAATGGACGCAATAATGATTACCATTACAAGGCTACTGTTGAATAATGTCTGTGTGGACAAAATGCATAAAAAATTAAATCGAGTAAGTCTGCTGGTCACTGAATGGCTTAGTTAGTACAGTCGATAAGAAACAATGAATAATTACTATGCAAGACACACTTGTTGGAATAGTCTCAGAAGAGATTACTTATATTATACTTCCATACAGGTTTGCCCTTTGACGCAACTAGTGTAATAATTTTACGAAAAAATAAACTCACTGACAGTTCTTTCCAATGTACCATAAATATTTATTTTATTACACACATATAGTAGCCATACTCAAAAGTATAATTTTCCTGGTAACATATAGTACAATAATTTGTCCGTAGGTACGTAATAATATTAAGGTGGTTATTAGCCTTTCGCCTTTGTAAATTATAGCCCAGTACATCATGAATATGAATTTTCAAGTCTGGTAGTATAATTTGAGTGAAATAATGTCGATATATCATAAATACTAGCCTTTTGCTTCACCCTTTTGAATTTTTGCAGCTGTTTTTCATACTGAACGCGTTAATTGAGTTATACATTGTAATTTAGCTTTAAGCTTAGATATAATAGCTACATATGAGACACGAGCTGGAAAATACATTTTCAAAAATGTTGCAGGAAGTCAATGAAAAAACACAAGTCTTTTGAAAAATCTTCTTACGTATAGTGCTAGAACAAAAGTCTCATTAAAATTACAACCAAGAAATACGACGGTCATTAGTAACAGGCACAGAACACAATGGAATTTGGGAATTTTTAGAATAGAATTGAAACTTTTAGCGAAACTCTACAGAATACTTTGGAGGTTGGTGGATGGGCTCTAATGCATTTGTTCACGACAGCGTGGTTGAAACTGGTGAGTTCTCTCGCATTTTTGTGGAAAACGTAGCTAATGGTTCAAGTTTCATTGAAAAATCAAAATTTTTAAATATCCACTTCCTGTTGATTTGATAGTTTCTCTCGCTTTATGTCGACAATTTTACGAGTTTCTGCAATATTCTTTCGAGGCTATTATCACGATGGAAATCTGCTAGTATTCCTGTTCCACTGATTGCCATAATAATATTATATGAAATGAATATTCCAATACAATATATAATGTGTATATATCTCCATTTCCTTTTGCAAAAGAGACTTTTGAACTGGAGCGAGTTCGCCATATCGTATCTCGGTATCTTCTCGCGAAAACTTGTGCAGTAACTTGTCGATGTCACAGTCAAGTGCAACTTTACATGAAAAGTCCATCTAGAACGAGAGTTTTCACCTTCTCGCACACAAAAAATAAACTACATACATTCTAGTTGCTTTGCTGATTGTAAGAGTTTGATTCATTCTATTCATGAATGAAAGAATGAATGAACTTGAAGAGAACTACTAGCACTAGAACCATTGTAGAGTTAGCAACCTACATAAGTAGCTATCAAAGTAGCTATTTCTTAGATAAATTCCAAGCCGGCACAAGTTATACATTCAATGTTATGTAGATGCCTACTTTGACGTGTACTTTCCACCACCACCACCACCGCACCGGTCTCCATTCCATACATTTGCAAAGCTCTCTCTAGCCCAGACTTTCTATGTAAAATGCAACTATTATTTATTGTAATCCCAAAGTGTTGACTAACTGCTATAACTACTAAAGAGTAGTACAGTAGTAAAACTTATTTACTTAGAATTCAGTTTCTCACAATTTCTCACTACAGAAAGCTATAATTAAGTTCATCAAAATCTAAAATGTATACCTACATATTTACATTAGAGATAAGCAGAAGTATAAAATAGCTTTACTACATAAAAGCTTCTATTACAATCCTTTTCTCATTCCAAGTGTTACTAGACACAGAGTTATATAAAAATTACAGTAATTCATGAAAAATTCAAACCATTGTATCTACAACACACGCCCTCTTCAAACAATTCTATACTAAGTACACGCCATATTTGCAATTAGAAAAAGCTATTAAGGTGTTACTTTAGAAGATGAATGAAAAATCGGAATTTACTCTTCTAGAACTTCTAGTAGTACTAGTTCCACTAATAAAACTACATTGTATAATCTGGTGTACGTACGGAACAGGGGATGCTTCCGTAGCTTTTATTGCATTTCATAAACGTTCATGTCCGAATACAAATACTAGTTTTAAACGATACTTCTATACGTGTTATTTCTACGTGTTATTTCTTCAAGTCTATCCTGAAGCCTCTTTGTTCTTGGCAAAAAATCTATGGGTTGTGCTACCAGCTATGATAATAAATGTTCTCTCCAAGAGTAGTTTTCTATTCCGTACATTTACACCACACGTCTGCCTTCAAGCAGTTTCTTCTACACACACACATCCACAAAACAATCCACATCCTTTAAAAAATCTTGCTATCATTCAATCAACTTTTAATCTAAGTGTTTGCTTATACTTTAATCACTCGGGTGTTCTAGAAGGCTTTGTGTTCAACGCATTATCCGTATTATCAACTAAAGCTCATTCTAATACTTTTAATTCACATGAAATATTACATACTGCTTATTACTAGTTTTTACATTATGAATAGGTATCATATTGATAAGTACTAAATAGCAAACAGCTGCATGTGCACTAAATCTGTAGAATAAAGCTGCAACCTACATTAGTAGTATATATAATACCTAACTCGATTTAGGATGAGCAAGTGCTACCAAAAATTAATAACTACCTAACTACCTAGTTACAATAAAAATGTTATCTGTTTATTGTAGAAAGTCGTTCTTGTGCAATGTGCATTATAATAAGACTAAGAACCAGCCTTTGGGTATGTACAACTTTATGATAAGATGTACTAAGTATGCATGTGTGTTACAATTGAAACCTCAACCAAAAGTTAAGACGAGAAATGATTCTAGCTACATTATTATCAGCAAAATTAGATACTGCATACTTAGTACGTGTATTGTAAAGTAACCGCTTTATATAATTAGTAGAATCATATACTACTCCGATGTAGACATGTGCACTGCACGGGTATTTACACGGGATAAACACGTTTCCTACTCCTTGTGATCACGAACCGTTACGACCCATCGTACATAATTCCTATTTTCATTTTCCTCGGTTTAAAGATTCTACTGATGAGGTGCAGATAGATACAGTAGAAAGATACACGTGCAAAACCTTACCACACTTATGATCTTCGTATCAAATTATTATTACTATTTATATCCTCAGTGGTAATTACAACTTTTCTGCTTATAATTAGCCCACAAAACCTGTATCAGTAGTACTACGGAGCACAGCCACAACCATGTAGGTATACATGCTATACATTTAGCATATATAAGTGATGTACCTTACCTACTATCTATGTAAGTATATGTATCGTAATTTCAAATAATCGTAAACCATAATACAACATTTTAGCGTAAAATGTTGTTTTCATGATCTTTGTATTATGGAATTTAAGATGCAAGGCTGTAACCAGCGGCAGGGTGCTATTGGACACATGCCCGCACCACCATCTCCCCTCTCGAAATTCCACAAAATAGGTTATTTTACCATAAAAGTGCACAATATCGGACATTTTTCTCGCTATGCGCAAATTTTATACATTTGAAATTGATTTTTGGCCAAATTAACGTAGTTTTTAGAGATACGCGTGGTATTTGTCATTTATAATAAATAATCTATAATGATTGGTACCCTCCCCAATCCCAAATTCCTGTTACGGCCTTGCCAAGATGTATTCCTCGTTTCGGTTGTATAATACCTGAAGCTTTTTAGTGTATTTTGGTACAGTGTTAATGCGAACTTGTCTGAGCCAACGATTGATACCTTCATAGAGTTTAATTAGTTCTTGTATGAAGAATTCTGTTAAAATTGTGGTTATCACATTAGTGGAGCTGGTGCAAATACACTTTGGACAAAATCTACCTGTTAAATTAGAAATGATTAAAAACCCTGAAGATATAAATAGTTTGCAAAATCGTAGTAAAGGTACTTGGCAACCTGAAAAGCTACACTTGAGCGATCTTGATACACAGGCTGAACTGTATTGCGCTTGTACAACATATTTGTATAAAAACATCTTAGGATTTTTTCTGAAGTTGTTTGTACTTGTAGGCGGGTGCTGGAGTAAAACCTTGAGTAATTTTTAATCGCTTAATTGAAATGCATGATGAGTGCGGAGGTGAATCCAGTCTTTGTACTTCCATCCTTAATTCATCCTTCTAATCCCAAAGATCGCAGAATTTCTGATGCAATTCATTCCCGTCACTAATAATAGTCGTTTGGTGGTGGAAGTTGAATCTGACTTTCTTGCACGTAGCCTTATATGGAAATTTAAATGTAATGTGCATCCCATCTGATGTATCTGTCTGTATATGAGCATTTCATTGAACAAAAAATATTTTTATTAACATAAACCATATATAATTATGATTTTGTATGGAAAATCTGTGGGAAGTGTGTGTAGTATGTGTATTACATGAATGAATTGTCTGAGAGTGAGTGATATGGAGGGATAACTTAATGCATAGTCTGATAACCTTCTTTTGGTTCGTCTTTGTAGGTAAGACAACGTTTTAGATTGACATTAGAGACACGCTAATTGGACAGTATGCAATGTAATGGTGGTTTTAAGTAGGTTTAAGTATTTACATACAGAATTGCATTTCTCATAATAATATGACAACTGGTTGTGACTTGTGAGTGAGTGGTGTAACATGCTTTACTGTTACAAATTGATTCTTGGTTATTATCATATGTGTAGTACTTGTTGCTCTTTAACCTACCTGCTACAAATTGAGCAAAAAATAATTTTCTATTTCTATACCGCTTCTCTATGGTTATTTGATATGTATGACTGCCAAAGAAAAGGTACAACATGTTTTTCTGTTTTCTACTTTATGAAACCAGTTATAATAACATTCGTGCCAATGCAATTCATCGAGAAAGATTCATTTATTGATTTGAAATCAAAGTGAATCAATATTATTCTTCCTTGGTTGCTACACAAGGGGTGGTGGTGGGGTTTTGTGTGTTTTGTAGAATAAATACAATAAACGGTAATGAAAATTGAATGTAGATGTACAGATAGAAACACAATACACGTAGACAATACAATGTAACTTTCTGATTGAAATCTGGTTGATTTGTGATGATGACCGCATCAAAGAAGCGCACCCCTTCGCAAAGACTTACGCACATTACAAAAGCCCTAATTAATTGCAACTAACTGACATTTAAACCTCATAACCTCAAGAGTTTAAGTTAAGGAAATATAAGTCAACATTCAATGCCTTGGGAGGGCAAGTGAGATTCTTCATGAAATTGCCAAACCGGATTTTGTCAAATTCAAGTTGAATATTGAGATTATTACTGCACAAGACGGGGAAAAAAACTGAAAAGTAGTAGTGGTCCCATTGACAGCTGCATGTTCACTTTGAAAAAATAAAGGAGGACGAGCTAAGATGTTACACTCAGTTTTTGATTTGCGTTGGACGCTCACTTCAGTCCTTATCTGCTGCATTCTGCATACATTTTAATGTTCTCAATACTGCAAGCACAAGCTTGTTCAATTATACCTACGTACATAATACAACATTAACCTGAAAGAATATCTGGTTTATAATAATCATTCTTTATCTAAGGTGTAGTGTCTAGAGTACATTTCATACCGTACACGTCTAACATGAAAATTCTCTGCCTGTGTATACCTATCAATGAATTCACTTGCTGTCATTACATCTCAGTTACCTTCAACTTCAACCAAACCACAAAACTACACTGCAACTAAACATCTCCGTCCGCGTCATCCCTCCAACAGTTTACCCCTCAAAAAATCCGTTTAGTCGCTTCACTGCATTTGCAAATCCACAAAGTCTTTCGCAGTCTTCAACATCTTCACACTCCTCTCTGTATCTTACCCTCTGCCACAATCATTTTTTTTACTTTAAATCAGCAATTATTATTACTCTCTTTTATTAACACCATTAATTACCCATACTATAAATCGTAGTCAGTAATTCACTAAATAACTATCAATTAATTTTTATTAAGTGATCCTAGTGTAATCTTCGTGTGCTGTTATAGCTATAGCGAGTGTGCAGTGATCTTAACTGAATTTTATTCAACTCTAACATATGAAACAACAAGAAACAGCAATGGTGGTTAACTGGCTTAAACAATATTCTGCATAAATATTGAGATTAGGAATCATCTACCTATAGTATTCTAAGTCAGGTAAAAACACAGAACGAGTTAAACTTTCTAAGAGACATAAACAACAAATATGGTAAACTCTTATTAATATTAGTGATTTATTTCTATTCGCCAATTTCTTTAATCTTGCAAGTGTTTTCTCACAGATACGACACAGCCACCTATACTACTCTATAAAGTTTTTAAACATAGAAAGTTTACAAACAGTGAGTTTTACTATTACTGTGACAGTTTTTGTCCTTAAAAAGTTAATGGTCAGGACCGCAGTCTAAAGGGTAATATTAAATCTATTTTGCTATCTGCTATTTATGTAACTGCTATTCTATTTATGTATGTATACATAACTTTTCTATCATGAATTCAATTTCCATTTAATCGCGAATCCCCAGACACTGTGAAACAACAATATTGTGAATCGACTTAAAAAAAGATTGCATGCCGGTAGCTGTAAAAATTGTAGTAATAATCGAATCGTGTCGCTTAACACCTCGGAATTGTTCTTTGTCTCAGACCTTCTACAAAAAACCGTAAGTTTAAGTTAAACTTACAAAAATTTCGCAATTTTTTGTCGTAAATATAAAAATATGTTTTAAAGCAGTTTTAAGTGCACATCGTAAGTAAGGATGGGCTGTCTACAAGTCAATAACACTTTATTTTTACATGCGCTCCCAAATATAATATTCATTTATGCATCGGTGATGATTAGGTACACATACACAGCACAGACCTGAAGACCAATGATCACACATTGTATCGTGGTTACACTTACACTGTATATATCTGTGCAAGTATAAACCGCAGCAGAGAAATCAAATCATTTGTTGTGAAATATCACAATCTTTGAAACGACAGTTTCTGATACACAAACTACTACTGTGATGCTCTGTGCACAACTCAGAATAAAATAATAATGATATGCCTTCTATGAATCTGCTGACCCGTGTAGTACGATACAAAACCAGTAGATAAATCCCTACAAGTGAAAAATGTAAAAATCTTGGCATTTTTGCACACAATATTTTATCTATCCCCTTGTAGCAGTCAGTCGCTCCTGCCGTTTTACTACCTTCTTACGACCAGCCTTTATTTATGAAGAGCATCATTTATGGAATCGGATCTAATGTTTATATTATACAATTTCTCAGAATGACTGTTGTTATAAAACTAGTAGTCACTGCACACCCAGTTTTACTCTTTTCCCATATACTTATAATAATAATGAGACTGCAGTAAAGCATACTTGAATCTGAATGAAGTCATCCTTTGCAGTCCTATCTCATTGACGAACGCAATAAAGATAACTAAAAGAAAGGCAGTAGCTAACTTTAAGTGCCTATATTGCATTCTACTGAATGTATACTGAAGATTATAAAATTACAATGGAACAACTTAGGTTTGTAACTAACTAAATGTAAATACATTGTAGTAGTAACTGGCAACCCAACATTTACATCAAAGAAAAGACACTACATACAATACAGGTACTAATACACTGTACCTATAAAATATACGAGCACTAAGTAAGACATTATATAGCAGTTAGGTATATGTAAAGCAAACTCGTCCAACAATGTCCCATGCATTTATATTGAGTTGGCTGTTGGCAAAGAGTGAGTAATTACAAAAGTGAATTGGATTGTAGGTAGATTGATAGCACATACATATAAAAGCAATGAAACACAGATATATCAATGGAATCGGCAAATTAGTGATGCATTAGTTTTTATAAATTGGAGAACATAGAAGAAAGATGTGATAAGTCTGTAGCTTGCATAGAAAGTAAGCATCTTGTTGTAGTGTTGTAACATCATTGCATTTGCATTGGTGTTTTATAGGAATAAATGGTGAACTGTGGGAGTGTGCGAACAGAAACATACACACACTATCTCATATCAATCCTCAATGCTCTGCATGTATAATAATAATGTAGTTGTAATGTGTGGAGCTTGTAGTAGACGAGCGAGTAATTCTGGAGTTGTTGTAAAGTAAAGTTGACCAATTGTTTTACTTTTCCATTTTTCTTTCTATTGAACTACAATACTCGACTGTGTTTCTTTTCTGTTTGTAATTACTACACTAGCTAGGAATGTTGAATGTTGAATGTTGCAGTGATTGTAGTAGCAGTTGGGTAAGTAACTAACAATAAGTAGCATTTACTTTTTCTTATTGTAGTACGATAAGTATAACAAGTCTTCTATGTCTGAAATTGCAGTCTGGTAGTGTAGTAGTCATCACATCAGCTTGCAGAGCTCATTCACAACCACATATATACACAGTAGACATAGTGTTATAATAAAGTAAATATATAAACACAATCTGGGCAAAAGACCAGTTCCGTACATGCAATCAAATGTAATTCTCTAATGTAATGAAGGAAAAGGCGAATACTCAACAAAGCCAAAGCCATGCCACTTGTAAGACTGTCATGTTTTAGCCAGCAAGACAAATGTCGATAGATTCGCATACTACATAGAAAACAAAGCTTCTTCATTTCTTGATTTCTTGTGTGCAACTATTTAATACACTAGATACTACTAGAGTGGCAAACACCTACCTGTCTGTATGTACAAAATATATTGTAATAAATCAGCTGCAAAGTATCACCAGCTGTCAGTTCCCTTTCAACTCATTTCTCTACAGCCTCCATTCTAGTTTCCTTTTTTGCTAAAACCCTCTTCCACACACAATTACACCCAATGTTTCCTATCAAGATACTTGCTATCGTATAATTCAACATTGCAAATTCTCCTGGTCGCCATAATAGACCTTTTCTACTTATTCTATCCAGTTCTCTCTCTCTCACTCGAGTTAAATGACTATTGCTTGCATACACGAACAGTACAGTTCATACTTACATTTCTTACAGAAACACGTATGTACAATGTACAAGTAGAGTAAACATCATTAGAGTGCACACACGACGACTACTGTCTTTACACACAATTGTGCAAAAAGTGATTTAGATACTTATACTTATTCTTAAGTAGCAGTACACAATACACACTTATGCTACAATAGCACCATCGTGCAATGCAATGATAACAGTGATAAAACTAAATTCGTCTTATAATTAAACAATTATATCAAATCTCGTTTTCCAGCATTGGCTATAAATGTTGGAGCTACGGCCGGTCTTGCCATTGACTGTATCTGTAGAGATTGTTGTAGTGTAGTGTGGTAGTGAAGTGGCATCCTATAATTAGATAAGTAATCTTGAAGCGTAATCTCTAACTTGGTCATTTATTTTAACGATGCGCACATTCGAACGTGTTAAGTAATACTAAGGTATTATAAAGGTGCACAATGTGCAGCTACACAAACTACACACTACTACATACTTATTGCTGCATCCCTAATCCCTACAACAGGTACCTATGCCTTCTCATCATCTCATTGTACCCCGCGGATGAAATGATTGGGCGATTAATGTAAAAAAATGGGAGTGTGACATGCATACTATGTGATATTATGATCTTTAATTTATCGTGGTTTGCATGCGTATGCGGTAAATGACTCAAGCATTGCAAATAGCGTAAGCTGAAGCAGCGTGACCAATAATGCTGTCAAATACATAATAGGGTAGATGCACGTAAAAGATTCTAAGATATAATGAAATACTACAGTTGAAAAGTAATAAATGGCTAGATTCTGTTGTATTGTAAAATCAATAGTCAAATCTTTGCATAGTTGAAGAAGTTTATTGTGGAGTGATCAAAAGTGACGGTGAGACTTGGTTTACATGTAGTTGTGTGACCTGAGGATTTACCTGTATTTAATATATTCCGATACACAGGTAGTATATAATTTTTTTAATATACCTACTTAAGTGTTTCATGGAACTCATCATGAAGCAGGCACATGTAGGTGGTGTATTTATAAAACAATATGTTAGCGTTTCCACCGGCAGAGCAGATTGGCAACTTTTTCTGCACCTTTTCCACTTAAAGACCTGTTTTCTTTTCTTTATCAAGAATTCGCGTTGGTTTACTAATAAGTAGCAAGTATCAGTCTTGTATGCATTATGTAAGTATTGATACACGCAATTCGTTGCGATTTCCCATTTTTTCATTCTGTACTAGTAGTAGGTATATACTACAATAATACTAAAAGATACTACGGCTAAATAGAGTTCATCTTTCTTGTAGTGTTGTTGTAGGTATTATTTAGATAGATATGTACAGTGAACATATGTGATAGGCTTATGCCTTTATATAATGATAGGTAGTGTGCCATTTATATGTGCAAATTTCAAGAGATATTCACATTTGCTGATGTTTTTTACAGTTTGGCTGCATATTATTATATGCAAATGATACGAGTTCAATGGATAGCTAGATTCACATTGACTTTCCTTATTCGAGAGTCCAGCAAGGCAATGAAGTCAAGTTTGGTCAGTCTGCCGTCTGTGCCTCTCATTAGAGTTAATGTGTAACAACTTTTCAAAGTTGTTTTTCGTTCTTGGCTATCTATTACCTATATGATTTTGCTTTATGTTCTTGCATTAGCACTTTCGCATCGGTTGGCTTAAATTTGGAGCTTAGACGATCAGATTGACAGTTAAAGATAGTTTATACAACCATCATTGTCAGCTGCTTCATTACATGAACACAGAAATCTACTGTGACAACTTTCAAATTACAATTATACTTACTTACATTTAGTCAACTGTATCTACATATGAGCTCTGACTGAAATCATTTGAAGTACCTATACCCAGGCAATATTTGTAATACTTAGGTGAGTTAGGTGTGTATAGAAATTAGAGAATACACAATATACCTACTTCATGTTCTTACTAGAAATAAACAAATATTATACTTAAAGTTGACTCAACCGAAATTATACATACAAGCTAAAAATTAATCATTCTACTAAATAATTGTTTTTTTTTGATAAATTCATTTTTAAGTCTTTGCACAAGGGCTTTGCTTACAATGTCCAACTGTGCACTGTCTGACTAAACAAACCATAAATCAGGATCAGGTTGAGTTATGAGAACAATTTGTAAATCTGCCAACCTACTGTAATAAATAACGTGTAAGTTAAAAATAGACTATTAGGACTACCAGTATAATAATTTACAATTGATCAAACGGGTTATTTTCACATACATTTGTTTGTCAAAAGTGTGAATAATAATTATGTGGAGAAATGTATACATTCATGTCATGATTTGCCATTTTGCAGTCACGTATCCACATTCTACTACCTGTGAGACTGAATTTTCGTGTTTTTCCCGTTTAAATAAGTTATTGTTTTAAGAGTGTGTATATTTCTTTTACTTTTACAGTATTTTCATTACATAGAATTCTTACACAGAATTCCAAGAAACCTTTTGATCTTTGCAGTAAATCAGTTGCTCTATTGGTGTAGCATCGTTGAATTTAAATATTGTTACTACAATGAACTTTTATTCCCTGTAGGTAGATACACGATACACCAGGCAAGGTTGAAATCAAAAAACATAACTAGTTACAGATACGCACAAAAAGTCTATTATTATTATTCTTACTTTAGGTATATTTATTATATGTAACACATACTGCAAAGGTGTACTGTATCTACGCAGTATTATTTAGTGATTTGCATATTATAGAATCGGACCCAGATGTTGTTTGTCACTGTTACACAATCATAAAACCGAACGTACTATTAGTTGTAAGCAACAACTAATGTGGAAAGGGTGCCTGAGTGATTGACGCGTGCAAGTAAGAGTAAACGTTTTCAATGCTACGTCTACGTCTGGTTGGTTATGATATGATCCATAATAATGATACATCGAAATGTTTTCAAGTTGTTCAACCCTGAGTTAAACGGCTATAAGCTTTCCACGTGGGGAACCGTTGAAACGACAAAACTTTTATTGTTTATAGTCAATTTTTCAAAACTAGTTTTCATGTAATATCTAATTACATAACAAACTTCGTTAATTGAATAAAACTATAATTTATGTTACAGTAAATGCGGATATACTTTCTATAGCCTGTACGGTTTATTCATCATATACCTACCAACCTGTATAGAAACTAGCAAAACTCCCAATTGGAAACCTATATACAAAAATTGGTATGCAGTTGCTTATACGATTTTCAATTGTTAGTTTGCTAGTACTAGTAATTTTTCATCACGAAACAATCAAAGCGTAATACTAAATCTGACTAATTTAGGAAAAACGAGGCAGCTGGTATGTGTATATAGCTTAAGGTAATCATGAAAATTTCATATCACTGTTAGCAAACCGCAATATATAAACTGTATCTAGATTGTTGATGTACCGGTAGAAATTAGAGAATGACCATCATAAGTAAAAATCTAAGAACTGCAATAATTGACTCACGTAGGCATACAGTGTCTACTACACAGTAAGTAGGCACGCAATTAGTTTGTAAAATGTACATCGATCTTGTATAGGATTACATTAGGAGAGCAATTGTTAAGTACAATAAGTGCTTAATGATCTGAATTAGTTCACAAACTAACTGATCCGAGTAGGTAGGTACGTGCAGCCTTTAATGAGATATCATATAGGTATGGACTTAAGCCTAAATAAACTACACTAAGCAAACGAAAGGAAAACAGGAAAATCAGGAGGAAGAGACTAAACAATGTATGTTTTAGTCCATTGACTATAAAACTAACTACACAATGAGTACCTATAGAAGAATTCGACAAACGGGGGATTATATATTGCAATGCACAGTGATTAAGAAAGGTTGTGTTTGCATATATGCTTGTTCGTTCATACATAAGTACATCTGATATGATTTTGCGTTTATTTTTCAGTTTTGGAGTCTGATGAAAGGTCATCCACGTGCAGTCGAGTTGCGTTGAACCCTATAGTTCCAGTTCCTGTGTCAGTTTCAGCCACACTACAATACAATGGTACCATACCTCTTCAATGTAACAGTGCCACTTAGCATGCCCTGGCAGCTTATGACTACACTTCTGCAATTACTATATACATCTCAATAAAACATGATAATGATAATGCTACATACCTATGCAACTTAACATTATTCTACCTACTGTACATAGAAAGTGCAACGAATTATTGCAGAAAAAGAAAAACAAAGAAAAATGTTAACATTGTAGCTACCACAATGATGATAGGAGGAGATTATCACACTAGGATAATTCATACTGAATTAGGTGCATGAACTACACCAGTAATAGTACAACACACTACTACTACTATTTAGTAAGTAATATCGTAAAATATGAAAAGTACAATGAAAATACTTGTACCTACTACGTAGTACTGAAAATACCCGAGCTGTATATGACATGCTCCTAGTTGTAGTGTAATAGTAATAGTAATAACATTATGTGAAGAAGATAGACAGGGAACCAGCCTGAATAAAGCAACCTGACCTATAGTGTTTCCACTTCCATTAGGATAGCATAACGAACGAAAGTAAAATTTGAGTTGTTATTCGCTTACCCCCGATGACTTAACCTTGTTCAATGATTTTACACGGGCTGTACAGACTAGACTTGCCATAGACAGTGCAAAGCAACAATACAATATTATACTACAAAAAGATAGTATTAGTAATTGTAGCCTACAACACAAAACACACATGTACACACACATTGACTTTACTATTGTTCGCCATGTTCAATGTTTATTTTATGATGACTCCTATGATACATACCTACATGATAAGTATGACTGACACCATACATATTCCTCATTCTTCACATGTTGCTCAGGTATCCTTGTATGTACTATTAGGTTTCCCCTAAGGTTCCTGCTGATACAGTCACAATGTTATGAAATAAGAGATTAAAATATGCAATGA
>JAQFYB010002994.1:0-21400 GCA_034694085.1 Pogonognathellus longicornis | reverse complement strand
ACGGTAACACTAAAACAGAAACGTTGTACTTTTGTGTTCGTTTCTAACACTAACCCATTTTCCAAACTTGCCTAATAATAATACACGTGTGTATGGAAGAATCAATGCAATAAAATGTTATAAGAAATATTTAGAAGTATTGTATATTAATTTTATAGTTATGAAAGCAATAATGCTATGTTTGCCCGTGTTTATACATAGCGTAGTGTATTTATGAGGATTGCTCCAAGTCATTTAATGCATTTGCATGCACGTCTATAGACACGCGGCGGTGGTGTAGCAAAAGGTTGGTGCGTGGGTGTTGCTCTATTTGTGAGTAGCATGTACTTTAAGCTGGCTTTAAAGTTTTGCGTATATTTACATTGCCTCAGGATCCCAAAGGATAATATGCTCCACAAAGTTCTGAAAGAAAAAGGATAATCAGACTTAGGTCAGGTCTGCGTGGTTTGGGTGCTTTGACGCAATCCCATCGTCGTCCTTAGATTATTTCATGTTATTTTGCTCTCTTTGCTCCCATTATTCGGATTTAGCTTTTTCCTTTCGTTTATATCCCCTAAACCCATTTTGTACGATAGAGTACTAGAGAGGTAGTCCATGTTCAGATGAGATTAGGTAGGTACTACTTTGTGACTTTGAACATACAAATTTTGCAGAGAAGACTGATACCAGCGTGGGAAAATAAATGGGGGCCACCTACGCATTCATTGTCAAAAATACGGAAAATCCATTAAATTGCTACATAATGTAATGAAGAAGTTCTGTTTCATTGTCTACGTCATTTTCTGCCCTGGTGAATTGTGGAGGGTTTACGGTTTTCTATTTCAATTAATTGTCCATTATGTGTATTGCTTGTATTTACATGAATGCACCGTGTAATCCCTTTTTACCTTAATGCTGGTTTTGTAAATAAATTGTTAAATTATTACAGCATGTTAAACAGGAAATTGACATTTCGATACAAAGTACACTATAAAGAATACATTAGGTACAACATTACAAAAACAAACTTGGGTGAAGAAGAAATTGAGTGAATAAGAAAACTTCAATCAATACACCCACACTGTGACAATCCAGACAAACTGAATTAGTAATGCCCCACTTAAATTGAAATACCTAATCTTTTGTGTCATGTTGTAGCACATTTCATTTCAATAAAGATACGTCCCTAATTTAAGATACCTAGTATAATGCCTTTATACATCAAAATGTACTTATAAAGGCTTTATCTTCACATTTCATAGAATGCAGATGCTTTGCTTTTGTTTGAATAGTGTGCCCACGCAAAATTCACAATGTAATGTTGTACTGTCAAACAATACATATATACTACATTAATATACTCACAATCAGATGCTGCAAATAATAGCTTGTTGTACGTAAGTAAAGTACCTAATATATACGATATAATAAATAGTACGAAATTTAAGAGGAATTACGAGGATTACATCTACTACGACAGCAATAGTAATGAATTATTTGAATCGCAAATCAAAGTAACAATGTTACCACATTCATTAAATTAGCGGAAACATTTATTCATGTTGTATTGATTCATTTGCATAAAGAAATACCATGAAAAATGTTTGACGAAATTCTGCTTGACTATTAGACATTTGACAGGAAATTACATAACTAACCCTGTAGCACTGTAGCAGTAACAACCTTTTGTCCACCTACACATAGACACTTACAAACACCAAAGCAATATTATATATACCTATGTACACACGAATAGGTTTGTATAACACGCACTCAACTCGCGCGGGTATGTGTATAAGGTTAAGGAAAAACAGATTTTATAGCTCATTTAATTTTATATGAAAACAAAAATAGTTTTAAGTGAAGCTTTTCTACTTGGACAATACCAAAACAAAAACGATTCTAAGAAGTGCTCGATTGAAAAATTCCGGAGAAAGAAGATGATTCACGCATTTCGCATTATCAACTATTAACTATACGCTACCAATGCTGGAGAGACGGGAAAACAGAGTACAAAGACCAGCAGCAGAAAAGAGCACCGGCTTGGAGCCGGCTATTTAGCAAATGAGACATAGTCATTCATGATTCATGAAACACTTGAGGATTTTATACATCATATGCACATCATAAAATATTATATATTTTTATTGTATATTATGTTGTTTGTTACATATTTGCACCAAAAATTGGAAACATAAGACATGAAATCATGAAAAATCACATTTTTACGGTATTACCGCTGAAGCAGAACACACATATTATAATCACAAGTTTATGAAATTATTAGTTAGTTCCTCAGCATCGACATTGAATTTTCATACCTAGGTACTAGGTATGTATGTAATGTACTATTTGACAATAAACAATTCATTCACCATTCATATTCACCTGCTAAGTTTCACTTAAGTACACGTGAGTGAGACTTAGCAGGTGCAGTTCTACATGTTTTTTTTTTTAGCTTTTTGGAATGTTTGTATTATTTAATACACATTTTTATTGTTGTTGTGTGTCTTGTCTATTTGTTTGTATTGCTGGCATTACTGCAATCTGCTGAATTTGAGTTTGTTCTTTTTTGCGACATTGACAATGATAGTGATATAACTGGTGACTTAATTTTTGTCTCATCTTTAAAAATTGCAACGTAAGACGCTGCATCAAAATATGGCGTCTATGATAAAGATTTTCGCTACCTAAGTATGACAGATTAAACATTATCGCGACGAACCACAATAGAAAGAGATATTTAGTGTCATCTAAACTAAAAGGTAGTACCTTCTCTTTTTGCCATAAAGCTCCGCCTTTGGTATTCAACAAAACAAAGGATACAATGTTACTAAAATCAGTATTCTTAAGACAATTTATGATTATAGTACTTTTCCTAAGTTTCTTACCATGACTTCTAATAGGAAGACGATTTTGTTTCAACAAAATGTAGCAAACTAGATGTTTTAAGTTATAAATCTGACTATTAGCTTGCATTTTTTGTTTCCAGACATTTGGAATACCTGACTCATACAAAAATGCTAATGCGATTTGAAATGCTTCTGCAAAATGATTTCTTTTGGCTATCCAAGGTATCATTGAGTAAATATTTAGGTTTGTATTCTCAGTTATGTAATACGTACATATAGCAAATTTTTGAATCAGAATTGCAAAATCTTTCATATCAGATTCCGTATCTAAAACAGCAAATTTGTCATTGTTCAATTTTATCAATCCAACATCTGTTCCTATTTTCTGATCGCTTAACATTTTGAAAACAGTGAAGAAAGTATGTTCTTGAGTAAATATTAAATTTTTAAGGAGATCGGTGTAGTATATCCTGTCTTTATCATTCTTGACAAAAGTCAGTAAGTCTGGTACAATCATGTTCTTTATCGTGGACCTTTGAAATTTCGTACCATGCTGACAACTTTTTGTAAAATAAAAACTAGTTGTAATTAAGACAACCTTTGTTTCTATTACTTCTTTAAGTGACTGGGGGGCTGGAGGGGGTGTTGTAGCAGTTAAAAATGTCGTTAACTGTCCTTTATATTCATTCGTCAACAAAGTCGTCATTATTACTACAATTAGGGATAAAATACAAACACACCCGGTGGATTTTTTGAATTTACTAGAAGATGCAAGTCTAGCCATTCCATTTTCTCCTTGTTCCACGAAAATTGCAATAACATGAAACAAAAAGGGAACTATGCTGATTTTTTGATTTGAATCAGTTCGTGAAGACCATCTAATGTAAAGCATTGTTGCCAAAAGAGCGGGAAATACTAAAATGTAACAAATCCAAGTTTCGAGTTCAAATGGTTTCCAAAATATGGAGATGTGCATTGGATTTTGGCGAATAAAAATTGCAAGGATGAAAGACTCATCGGATCTCCCATAATTCAACCAGGAATTTTTAATTAAGGATTTCTGGAGAAAAGTCTCTTCGATAGAATGACGATGAGCAATTTGTTTCATAACGTTGCCAAAATTCCAACTTTGACTTGTGAATGTGTATGTACAGTTCATATGGCTTTTCATCAAGGACAGCACACAGTCAATTTCCTCTACAGATTTTAAATCACCCATTTTGCATTCGTACAAGTTTGGGTCATTTTTTAAGTAGGTTGTAAGTATCTGTACTCCTCGATGATTTTTGTACAGTTGATCCCACAAAATGTTTAAATGTGTGATGTCCATGATATCTTTTTGGTCTTGAGCAATATCAATGTAAGCCCGCATTGGTCCCTCTATTCCAGCAGAACAATAAAGACAAATCAAAAATACCTTTCTGGTGTCAAATACGATAAAATATTTCGATGACAGAGACAACTGCGATAAACTTCCAGGCAAATGCACGAGTGGGCGTGGTGTAATTGATTTTGGAAAAATTATAATAAATTCTGGATTTTCTTCAGTTATTAACACGAATATATCAAACACAACTTCTAGACGGTTAATATGAGAAGGTTCTACTAAGTTTAATGTAATGATGGCTGCAATGCAAAATTGGTGTTTAGTGAAATCATTATTTTTCGATTTGAGAGGAGCGTCAAAAACCTGTAAGGTATTTAACCCTTTTCCCTGATTGTTTCCGGTGAAAAATGAAATGATATTCTCAACATGTTGCTTTTCGTCTGATGTGGTCCGTATGACTCCAGTCGTTCCTGTTGTCAGAAACTTCAAACTGCATTGATTATCCTTAAACATATTTAGGAAGTTTCCTACTGAGTCTAGAGACTGAACTTTGCCATGCGAAATATCTTGCAGAAATAAAAGAACCAAGAACAGTAAAATTCTCATTTTAAAAACGTTTTTGAAATCCAGCGTTATAATATTTCCATTTTCCTATTATGGATATATAATTATGGATATGACAATGAATTTCGTATCTGGTAGAGCGTTTTAATTTTGATAGTTTGAAGAATACTGTGAGGGGGAATACAGTTCAAACTCACTTATAAACTACTCTAAAATAGATGCATACATATTTGTATAAATAACTCTAATGCAATATGTTAAGATGTAGTAAGGCACGGAAAAGTCCATTCCGTGCATTCCATGTATATTCCGAATCATTCTACGATCCAAAAAAATCATTATAACATAATATACTTGCATTATGTTAAGGTGTTCATTCTTTTAAATGTAAAATATGTTCGAGTTGTTATATACACTGTGTTTACATTGTATACTTTGTTGACAAAGATAAAAATTATTCATGCCCCGTTCGTGTTTCATTAACATGCGTCAACATGTGAAAACTCATGGTCAATTGTAGTTAATACTTTATTAAACTATCGTGGTTTTGTTCTTTTAAATATTTTTAATTCTGATATTACAGTGTACAAGTAGCAAGAATAAATGAGTACATAATTAAACTAGGTAAAAGTAAATTAGGCAAAATTATTACATACAGATAATATTTTAGCTGTAACTTTTGACATGATCCAACAAATTGCAAAACTGCAACAAATAACCGAATGTTGAAAGCGTTAAATTGGGTTCAATTCTGTACTTTAAATTTTAACTCGCATTTCTTAAGCATAATGGAGATGCACCAGGTAGTTATAAATAAATAGAAGTGTTCGTGTAGATATTGTAACGTATATTTAGTAACTTGTTAATAAAATACATTTCATATTGCCTGTACAAAAAGCGTCTCGCATTTCATGCACCTGGTAATAATATTATTACCTACAATGTTTTATAGTTATTAGCCTGTATGCCAAGGGCGTATCTAAAATTTTGATATGGAGAGGGCACAAGGTTGTTAAAGGGCATTTATTGGTCCCGGAGACGCGTGTAGAAAAATGTTTTTAAAAAAGTCTTCCTTTTTCGGCATCTGAAGAGGGCACGTGCCTCCATCCATGCCATTTCTAAATACGGCCCATGTATCCATTAGCTTACATTGTGCATGGTTGAAGAGGAAAACTCTATTAGTAACATAACACAAGCATTGTCTTTTCTTTTCTCAAAGTACTTGATGGTGGCATGACAGTAGTTCATAGCATAGTGGTGTGTGTAGAATGTCTACATAGCTCCAGGCATCAAGTTCTTCTCTCTCCAGGTGCAATAAATAAATACATGGTATATACTTCGAATGGTAATTAACGACCTGGGGTTTCCTGCCTTGTCCTTCTTTCCTTTGTGTGTGTGTATTGCCATTTCATACACCATTTACTAATGCTAAAATTCCTATGAGCTACTTCGCTGCACCTTACTGCAGATACGAAGATATAAAATATATTTACCTTAAACATCAAATCCATTTCCATACTGCGATTCATACGTAAAGACTTTACTTACATGCACACGATGCATCATATACTTGTCAAGTCAAGACTAACTTTATTTTATTTCTTGTACATTACACACGTTTTCATCCATGCATTATTCTCTATTGGTATTTCCATTTTATTCAATTTTAGGTACAGTGTTTTGCACTGTGTATGTATATCTAAAGGCGTATATTGTTTTACCTTGTGTACTTTTCTATTTCGCTCTACACATAACCTTAGAAATAATTAGTCGTCTGGAGGAATCGTCTCTTGTTGCGTGTCTTATTTGGAATTTGCAAAATGTATTGCAATTATTTTGCAAAATGTGCCTTTACCCACCTTGCCTGTATGTTTACCATACATAATATAACATTAAGCTAAATAATTAATAATATATTATTTATAACTACTACTTAGGTATACCATATCAGCTACCTAATGCAATGTACACACACTATGCAATCGTTTTCTCTATGTAAGTAATTGTAAGAAGGTTCAAATATGTAGCATACATGTAATTATTGTGTAATTTAATGTGTTGCATTCTTCACGATACATGAACATTCATAAAACACTATCAAAGTACTAAAACTCGGTTTTACTACGAAACTACGATAGTGAGTATGCTACCTACACAATAATAAATGTGTAGAAAGATACTTTTGCTCTTTAGAAGTCAAGTTAAATGTCAAACGGCCAAAATGGGGTAAACTCTGTGCTACTGTTATGTTAGCAGGTTACAAGGAACAAAGAGCTATACAGATAGTAACAGAATGTATGTATGTTTTAGACTTTATATTTCCTATAGGTGATTTAAGCACGTTCTAATTGTATTTTAACGTGTGCAGTGCAATCTACTCTGTACATGAGTCGTGTGCTGTAGAGTGAATTTGATGACGGAGGCAATCAATAATTCTTCTATGTAATTTATGATACAACACACATTTCATGTCGCAAAAACATTAACTTCATATAAAGTATATAAGAACAATTTGCACGTGGTGAACGTTTCTTTCAATCCGGCTAAATATTTCATGTCAAAATCGGATATTTAATGACGTCACAGTTTTAAATCGGATATATACACAAACTTTGCATGCACAAAGCAATTGTGAAAGAAAAATTCGGGTGTAGGACTAATAGTGTGCAATATTCGGCTTTATGTCCATATTACATGCAGATAAAAAGGTTTTTTGCAAAATATTTTGCGATATATTTGCACTGTATGAATATTCGTACATGTAACAACAAAGGAAAGGTACGGTTACAGTCTATTGTATGTAATGTGTGTATAGAAGTATATTGTATCGAATATTGCATATAGATGTAGATTAAAGGAGGCAGGGTAAAAGCCCAAAAATGCATCTGTTTCATCCTGGTTGACCGAATAGAAAAGGGTCGGTAGAAGAGCGAAAGAAAAGTTTGTTGGTTGACGTCATCAAAATATTTGCACATTCCTTGACTGTGGTGATGGTGTAGTCCTTGTTCTGAACAGCTTCTCTGACGTATTCATCGTAGCGTCGTCGGCAGCAGCAGCAGAAGCCAAAGCGTGTCAAGATGAAAGAGTCACGTACACACACAATCTCAACACATACAGACTTATACTACACAATATATATACACTTGTATTATACACAAACACAACACAGCAAAGCAACTCACTGTACAATTCTATGAAACTAATACTACACAGAACTACACAGCAAAGTATTACATAGAATTCGAGAGAGTGTCGAGACTCTCGAGACAGAGTATCTCCCATTATATTTCTAGTATCTTTAACACTTTGGCATGTATAAGGCTCATGGCAATAGTTGTATGTATATGTATAGTGAATAAAGCCTGTAGTTTTCTATTGCGGCCCACATAAAATAATATCACTGATTTCAGTAGACTGTCTGTATATTATACTGTGTATTTTATACAATGATACAATACCAACAGCACAAATGACAGAACAGTTTCCTCAGAAGTTTTCCTCAGAAGTTTTCTTCAAAGACTAAATAATAATCATCCTTTCATTGTCTAGGGTTAGCACACAGTCCTTCATATTTCATGGATTTTGCAGTTTTGCCATTTTGAATAAAATCATTTTGTGTTTTCTACAGTTAAGCACTTACATGTATAACGTATAAAAACTAAGTCAATTTTTCTCCAATTATTTTGAGCTTTATATTTTACATCTAAAATGTGTATTGATACAATAAGAATTTGTATTTTGGACTCGAAAATAATTTTTGTCTCAATTCTTTTAAATTGTTGCATCTTTTTGAGTAGACTCATTTCGTTATATAATTTCCTATGCATTACCCTGTACTGAAATAATAAATCAGATACAAGGCTTTACTTCACTTATAATTATTGGTTTGGTTATACAAAGGTTTACTTTACACCATATTCACCTCATTTATTTCTTATATAATTAATATCAAAAGTAGGTACTAGGTATGAATTATTAAAAAAGTACATTATAGAAAGAGCAAACCAAGGGATTCTGAAAACGAGTATAGAAATTATATGTATATGTGTATAAAATGATGATGAAATGTAAAATATAAATATACATAATAATAATAATAATAATACATACATAATATATTATTATATTCCTTCTACACCATAATCCTAACCCATGATCGCCTGTATTAATTGCACACGTGTGTGTAGTATGTGAAGCAAGTGCGGAAGGAGATCCGTGATAATGTAACAATTTAGTAACACACACTACACATATACATAGGATGAGAATATTATGCGGTATAGAAATAATGTGAAGATAAAGAGGAGTTTGATTCCCTTTGCCCCCTTTGATCCATCGATCAATCAATACTCTAATAAAATCTTTGTTATAAGCAAACACATCAATGTTCAATGTACCACAGCCATAGCAAAAGGTTAAGCAAATTCCATACCTACAGAACAGAATACAACACAGGTTTTATAAGTCACTATAACAAAAATATAAGGAAACAAGTCGAACAACCTTGACCAATGCTGTGCGTGTATAATACTAATACACTCAAGTTTCTATCACTGCTCTATCGCATAGTAAATACAAAGAGGAATGCCGGAAGAAATCAATAGCTCTACTAACTAAGCAAATAATATAATCAATATTATAGAAATAGATATCAAAGATGAATTGAAATATCAATTCAAAACATTAGGTCAATAAAATAATATAAAGAGTGCGAGTGGGGACAATAAAAATATTATCGTAATTCTACAGCATGGACTTACAATGTATAATATTTTTTGTTCACAGATTTGATTTCCATAGGTTAATTTAATATAATACTCTCATGTATTTTAACCACGTAACTGAATTATTCCTAACAAAATAAATGCAGGTTAGTTGGTCCATCCAAGTTCATTGCAAGTAGATAATAAAAAGTGTGGGAGGAAGTATAATACATAAATTTAATATGCAATTTTCTAACTGTATAATAACAACAGTATGTCCTTCCCCTTGTGGTTACGACCGAAATGTGTATTCTATTATGTTTTAGGCACATTGGTCCATCCATTATTTGATCTCTCTTTTGCTGCCGTAATTTATTCTAAATACCGCATTTCAATGTACTGTATATAGGAAGACTATCGGCTACCTTGACACTGGCACTGTACGCATTAATAAACCGTCGGAACACTCAACTGAAAATCTCACACATAATGTACACACGTGCACGGACAGACAGACAGATTGTTTGAAAGCAATAATTATCTCTTCAGATACATAATAATAATATCCTTTACTTAAGTAATAAAAGTCACTTTTTATCATTTTCAAGTTTTATGGCTTTAATCATTGAAATCGAGTACAAAAGCATTTAAATATTTACTTACTTACAAACTTGATACCGAGCTATGCTTACAGTACCTAGGTTAAGTATCTACATTTGAAGTAGGCATAGGTTTGTTAGCCAGTAAAAATATGCATATTAACTACCTAGGTATTCTATGTATGTTAAAATAAATATGTACATTACTTACAAATATATTATTTTGTATTAATATTTTATGTTTACAATCACAAACTATGGAAAAAGGATAATATTGAAGTAAAATTACATAACATTAAGGATTATTATATAAAAATTGTATAAAAAATATAGACATACAGAGTGATACCCAATATGATTCCCTTATGTCGTTCTTTAAGGTAATGTATAGGTGTCTCAGTTTGGCGTGTGCCATGCCATGCTCTCTCAAGCGCGTCATTAAACGTGTTCCCATCTACTACCATACCAAGACTCTCCTACTACAGTTGTAGCCTCAAGGTTTTAAATCCAGGAAACCCCGAAGATCGCATTTCGGTTTCATTCTGTGCTACTCTAAAGACTTGACGTATATCATACTGTTACATTCGAGTGGGGCTTCTAGAAGAAAACTCATGTACATACATAACTAACTAGCATCTACACTATGACCTGTAAACATAACAGTCTTAAGTGAAACTATACACAAAGGCATACGAACAAAATGGAATGAAACTTGAAACTTTCTCATATTACAGTATATTTTGTAAGTTAGACAAACAAACTAGCAAAAAGAGTGTGCAGTATATCAGATAGTAACTCCCTATGTTATACAACACAAAAATTTAAGGCTTCTGGTTGGCATGTGTGTTTGCGTCAAAGTAGTGTAGTAGCATAGTACTATGATGCATAGTGTACTGACACACTCACAATGCACTGTAAGGTAACACGGACCACGCGAGTAAAACACAAGGAGCTGTTTTACTCCTTCTGCTTTTACTAAGGAGCATCTTAAGGGAAAAAGTGTGGAAAAACTCACTGTATAAGAATACACACGAACAGACATACTATCCATAGTGATATAATATATACATTTATAGTATACAAAGTTATGACGTATTATTAACAGCCTAAAAGTTTCTTCACCTTGGGCACGAATTTGACCCTGGCATTCACCGCTAAATCCAACCCACAGGGAATAAAACCGAAAGTTCAGCGGGGCTACCCCTGGTAAATACGAGAAATATACTTTCCACTCACAAACTAAAAGTTACACTTTCTATGCAGCACCACACGCTACACCCTACACCGTAACCAAACCACTCAACATACAGCAATCTCTACTATATACCTATATATCATTTACATGTGTTTTCTACAAATCCACCATACAAATCCATGTGTACCCACAGCCTACAGATACGTAGTAAAAAAGCCCACACCATTTCTAGTACTCTGTTTCGTGTAGTAGAAATATATTCATACACACGTAACAGTAACAGTGGGAGAAGAAACAGAAAAGCAAAAGCAGCCAAGTCACTTTAATCTGCTACCACAATACGTTCTTACGTATGCTTAGATGTATCATGTATCTCTGTCTCTTTCTAACTAAAATAAAAGTGCAGGAATTTGGAATACATACATACACTTATAAATACTATCGCTTTGCCTGTATATCATTTAAAACAGACAGACAGGAGCAACTGCAGCAATTCACACACACACAGACTCACTTAGAACACAAGCCAAATACATTTTCTTCACGAACTCCAATAAAGTTAAAACAACTTTTATACATATACAAACTTTTCCATAGTAATCTGTATGTAGTTTCATTTGTATGTATTACAGTACAGTGGTGTATCTGTATAGAGATTAATGTTATAGCCTTATTGTGTTGCCTTGTGTATATGTCTGTGTGTGTTTCTGTTTTAATCTGAGAGAGCAGCTCTTTGTATTGGTAGTAATGTCGTGTGTGTGAAAATATGTAATTGTTCTATGTGTGGGGTTTTCGTTTTACTACCACTGTGCTATACTGTAGTAAAATCTAATGTAAATAGCAATGTAATGCACACAGCTTTTATACAAAGAATAGTATAATATCAAGTATAAATGCAGTCAAATAAGTTTCGTCCTCGTTGTCACTGCCAATGTCCTTGGGACTAGGTATATTTGTACTTGCAAACACTTGACAATACTATTATAGTACACATATACAGAAACAATGCGAAACACTTAAAACAAAACCAATTGACAGAGAGCTATAGCTTGTGTATTATGTGCATGAGACTATACACTTAAACCATACATTGTATATTTACATCGTATAGTGCATAATAAATTCTTATACATTATAGAAGCCTGCATAAAAAACTGAGAATTATTTAAGTGTCTATAAAGAGTGAGACTGTACGATAGTACGAGAATTAAAGTGCATATTTGTATGTATATGATTTTGCTGTTTAGTTTGTTAGGATTTTATAAGTTACTATTAAGGATTAGGGGATAAATAATGCACGAAGGAATGCAGTGGGTATTGTTCTTGTAAGTAATGGTGAATAGTTTGTGTATCGGTATCACTAGAATGCTTTTAAGTCGGAGTATTTGATGCAAATCGAGTGGGAATAGCTGTAATTGTTTTATTTCTTGATTTGCATGTAAAGAGCTACACACTACTAAGGTATGCAGTGTTAGTGTTAATGAACGAAAGCAAAATATATATCAAGATCAAAGGGTTGGTCGACCTGCAATAGCTTTTCAATGATACAATACGACCTTGCGCGTTATTTATAAGAAAATATTCTCAGACATTACAGTTTTATTCCATCGAACCATTTGCTTCTAATTAAAATTCTTAATTAATATTAGGATAACAGTTTATTGCATTAAACTCGTGCTTTAGTCATTACTATCTGTATTATACAGTTAATTAATATTATGGAATAACACAAACCGTGTAATAAAGATTACTTAATTGTAATTATTAAATTTTTTATCAATTATACAAATGAGTTTAATAAAAGTGTGTGTACCTAAGCATAATGTTTAGTGTATGGCTTTAATAAGTAAATCAAGGTTTGGTGCAACTTTTAAAACTGTGTTACATCTGTTAGCGATGCATAAAAAAATTGTTGTGTCACAGTTTGCCTTAGAACCAGTGTTAACCACATAACCAACAGATTTTCCCGGTTGCTTCGTAGTACTCAACTGTCTACCAAAATGTCTATGTGCTTAGTAAAGGCACAGGAAGATGTATAATGTACAGTGTATGCATACAATAAATACCTAGGTATAATATAGGTAAATATTACGTAAGTAAAAATGAAGTTTCGTTTTCAGTGTATCAAGGAAGATAAGACTCTTTGACATTTTGGATAAAAGCTGTTTCGTCATACTGTGAGCTTTATCTACTCTTTTAGCTCAGGAACGAACTTGTTGTAGGTAACAAGTAACAATCTTATCAGCAGGGCTTTTGCAACAGATAAATCTACACATTCTCCCTAAACCCCGTCATAGTATAGCTATTAGCTTTATCGAAGTATTTCCTATATCATAGCTGTATACACTTAAATTACTAAAGAAACCTTTGCAAAAACTAAAACGTATATCTACAGTATATTATTGTAGATCCCCGCTGTTGAATTAGTAATGCGTGTATTCTATGGAATTCTGTTTTTCAAGAAAGATACATTTTCTTTAAACCAATACCTAATGAGACTAATGACAATGTTTAAAAATATATTTTTTGCTTTAATATAGCACAAGACATTGTACGTCACATAAAAAATTCTTTGCAAGTTTTAATAATGGATAGTAAATATTGTAGACAGATAGTCTTTCTCTTCATTTTCTATTTTGGTAAAAATTGGTCTAAAGGATCGAACACTTTTATTGCGGAGTTGGAAGGAATTTATATTTAGCATTGTTGGCCTATTTTGCGACAGACAGACTGAAAGTATAATACAAATACAACTGCACTTCCCGTGCACAGGAACTTGCAAATGATACAAGTTATACAAATACGTAGTCTTGTAAACTCTTGTACGTTGAGGCACACAAATACATAACACAACACAAGTAATGGAAAATAATCCAATAATGTTTGATAGTTTGATTGCATAATAATACGTGCTAATCTGCTGCTTCCACCATTATATTCGTATTAAGCATTGCACGTATATGAACCAGTATAACAGTACATGGTGTGTATGGAGTATGGAGAGTATTAGTAGTTTACATTATGAGCAAAATAAATTGCATTGTTTGTTGTGGTATACTGAATACAAGTTACTTACTGCCTGCATTGTGTAGGGATACGCAATATACATGTAGTACAGATACCTTTGTAGTATTTCTGGGGTATTGGTATATTAATATTGCGGTAGTGCTCTATATAATACGTAGCTAAAAGTGTGTCTCTATTGCTCTTTGACTGAAAGAGTTATATATAGCAGTGTTATTCCTATGCTGGTAACACTATTGTTTGCGTCACAGGAATTTTCCAATTGCCCAAGAACCTTTATGGCTTACAAGTCATTTGCGTTAGTGTACAAGTAGGTGCGTCATCCTTAGCCACTCACAATCACAGACACACTGACACAAACCATAGTCTAATATATGCACGTCTTAGTTAGTCTCTTACCACATGCATGGCTATAGACGAGTTTTAAACACAAAATTATTTCGAGACTCTAATGAATCACACTTTTGCATGTGGACACAACTACGTGTCTTTATTAGGAAGAACTGTACTAACCAATTCAATAATTTTCTAGTCATGTTGCTTTATTACTAAATGTAGTATAGGTGTTTATTTCTTTTTGTATGTGTACTATACCTATATATAGCAATCCTCATTCAGTCAAACAACCTTCCTTGCTTTGAATTAAAACATAGGCACCATCACCAAAATAGAATCTACAAATTACGAAGTCATTAATTGTTATGCGAACTAAAAATTTCGACTTCGGCACAAAAACAAAGTAATAAATTATTGCATTTACTGAAATCAGGGGAAATACCTTATAGATATTTCCCATGATTTCCCACTAAAAATCTCTAGTAATACATACCTATAATTTATTACTAGAGATTTTTAGTTTGTAAATTGTAAGGTACAGGATGATTTAATTGATGTAGTGCATTGCATGCTGCAGTTTTGAAAATGGTTGCATGAAGTGTGTAATAACAATGAAATTATAAATTATACACAGAGATAATCTTAAAGTATGACTGTGTTCACTTTCCTCTTGAAAATTGTGCCAGTCGCATCAACTTGCATTTCATTTCACTTTCAGAATGCAAATGCAGTTTTAAAGTGCAGTGTACAGACAAAGTCTGAAGAGTTGGAGTCTCACACAGCCAAGTTGGAGTTTAGAAGCGTAAAGTGTATAGACATAGAGGGGAGTTTGTTTCAAGAGAGAATGTGCAGCGTTTGTAAAATGTTAAAAGTCATTGATCTTGTATCTCTACTCGGTGTAGCTCAGTCAGTAGGATGACTAAACTCATGAATATAACAAAAAAGTACAACAACAGTAAAAGTATATGCCCACTTACTTAGCTTCATTAGTGTGTCTAATGTGCACTCTGTCTCTACAAGTTCTCTATTATGAAGACACTTGCACATAAGTATATGTATGCATTGTTTGAGTCGAGTGTGTCTGTATGCATCCTCGTTTGTGTACTATTAAGTTAAGTTAACTCATTGTCAGTTAACACATTGTTACTATGTTAGTGTTGCAGTATGTATACATGTATTTATAGAAAAGTCAAGATTACAAATACAAAGAAAACCATTGCACACAAAAACGATCAAGTAATTAAAGAAAGATACGAGAGAGACAAAATAAGAATTAACAAGGTCAGGGTTATGTTCATGTTACTGTTTTAAACATTTTCAATATTGTTAGAAATCTCAAAAACTTATTATTGTAAAAAGCCTAATGTTTCCTTTCAATTTGAAAATTGAGAAAACAATTTGTCTGAAATGAAATGTCATTTCCCAGTGCTTGTAATTAATTTTGAAGACTTCATTTTTCACAGTACAATTACTTTTTGTTTAATGTGCAAGTAAATATTACATACCTAATGTATGGATGTCATAATAATACCTATTTTCAAGTCTGGACTGTTACAATTCACAATTTTTTAAACTGTTATTTGTAATGTTTGTTAAATCCATATAATCTTCTACTTAAAGTGATACTTAAACTTTGGACTGTTTTTTTCTCTCCAGTATCTTCAGTTGGTAATCATTAGTGGAGGATTTTTATCTCAAGTAAAGTAAACAAGGTAGGTAAGTTATGGAGAACTCTCCATAGAATAGATACTGTAGATGTATGTATTACTTTTTACCAATACAAAATTATTCCACTTCATTTGTGCATTTAGTAAACAAAAATTCCATTGTAGTCCGAGATAAAGGCATTCTGACTCATTTCGTCGTTAGCCTAGTTCATTTTACGTGAAAATCTGTAATTTTACTCAGAACGACAAAAATTCCTTGTTATCTTTTCTCTCTGTATTTTTCTTATCTCTGTCCATGTCTTTCTTCTATACTACCAAAGACTTTAGATTTGTATTCAACCGAAACAGCCAACGAAATATATACCCCATCCTTACATACAATTACGTAGTGCATTAGCTTCAAGATTTTTATCTTGTAGCTAAGTGGAAGTGATTTTAAAGAAAAGATGAATCATTGCTTTAGTATTCACGCATTCTCTGAGTGTGAGTGCTTCATCGCGCTTTATGTTTGAACGCATCCTTTCATGTGTTTCTGTAATGAGAATGCTAATTCAGTCTAAATCCCCAAACGATTCCACGTTTCAACTTAACACAAATAAAACACATTATTGTATTACAGTGTTAACGCTTAGTACTCTCAAATGGTCATAACACTATAGTACAAGAATAAAAGAAACGTTAGAATACCTAAAGATTTATACCGCTATAAAATGTAGCAGAGAAGTTCTGCTGATCTCAAATCTCACGAACCATATGCCGCTTACACACACAAACGTTGTTTGAGTGCATCTGGTGGTCTGTGTGTATAAGTATGTGAATTGCAGCCATAATAAGCAGTTGCATATAATGTTGTACTTGCAATACAAATGGAATATTTTACTAGTATGTAAAGTGATGCACAAAAAGGTAATACAGTTACGTAACCCAATTTTATGTTTCCACATTAGCTGGCTAATAATATTATGCACAAGGTGCCATTATGGTTCATGTGGTATATTTTATATTATTATAATACGAGCGATGCATCAGGGATGCTGAATCACGAGTGCATCAAGTTTTGTACATAGATACAACGAACACACATGTCGATGTATAAATTGCATTGTATACTTTGCAGCGCACTAACCCAATGTCAAAAATTGACATTGACAATGAGTGTAATGAGTCGAATCTTTTTGTACAGTCAAGTTTATATTATATCATAATATAGTTTACTTACTCAATCGCTGTATATTCGTTGCTAGATTATTTGGAAAACTACGCATAATTTCATAGAATTCACGTGTAAAGAATTGAATTTAAGATTAATATACAACAATATACCCGGACCAAACAATAACCGTACTACATGATGTACAGCATGTTGTAAATAAATATGTTAGAAGATGTTATTTTTCCAACAATATTCCATTTATCCAACAAAATATTTTTCCTGTGTAATATTCTGGCAATTCAACCGGATCTCTAGAGCAAATTTCATCTCCAAAGTCAATTCTTTGTAATTGTTATTAAAATTATTGAAGAAATTGTTGAACCATTTAATGTAGACTTCATACCTCTCTCTCGTAAAGTAAAAATAGTGCCATGCCATAATCATAATTTTGTTTAAATGTTGGTAAATGTAAATTATTCTGTATAGGTATATATATGACATAAAAATGCAATTTTGGAACTAGTTTTGAATTTATTTAAATTTGTGATATTTTTTAACCTGTAAAACACAAATATTTTATCCTCAAATCAATCGTCAGTACCTGGAACACATAGATGTAAACTGGAAAAATCATACAGAATTTTTTGAATCGATTTAAATAGTCGCCAAGTTTCATACATGCATTTATGATACAACATTGGTATATTCAATATGATGTGATATTGTGCAATACATACAAGGTGTGTGTGAAAATATTTCAGTGTAGTGTATCTGTATATAAAAGTACACATTATATATACACGTAGCTATAGGTATGTATATTTTATTTCGTACACAGTACACGTATTGTACATGTGCATCTCTATTGTAGCACTTCTATAAATGCATGCAGAATAAATGTAAAGATGTTTATGTAAAAGTTGAGCATAGCATCTGTATGTACGTACATTGGTTTCTCTCGGTAGATTTTAGTTACACACACACGTGAAGAATAAATTGACAAAGTGAGTCTTTTATTTAGATTTCGTTCTGGGATGATGATAGAATCGTCTTTAAATTACAACAGTATTACTTACATACAGTTCGAGTCTCCTCTGTACAAGAAACGTTGAAGTACTTTGATTTGGTTTTCTCTCTTTCTCGTTTCTTGTCTCAAGTATGACGCAACAGGCGACCTTTAGACACTTCACGATTATTGCCATGCGGTTTCTAACTGGAGTTGCACTCCGTCTGTAGACTTCATCCTTCACAGCTTCTCATCTTCGCCCTCCTTTTCCTTCATCCTTTATATTATTCCCCTTTATTTGACTTCATTGGTGATTTTATAAAGATAGATATTATATTAATATTTCTTGAAATCATTTTTTCAAACATCAAAGCTGTAGAATATTCTATAATGTATTCTGTGTGAGTAGGTACCTACAATTACTTCTGGATGTAAATCTTATTTCGTTTTGTATGAATTGCAGAAATGAAAATTATAGTTAAGAGATACCTACATGAAATTACAAAAGAATTGAAATTGGTTGAGAGAAGAGCTGGAAATGAGGTTTTAATATTAAACATTGTTTATTTAGTGTATCATCTTTACACTTAATTATTTGTAAGCTGAAAATTCTATAGAATTTTCCAAAATCCAGTTTTCCACCAAAAACACGACAAATTCGCATATCGAATGATATAGTTAAACATTAAAATATGAAATATTATTTTTTCATCGCAGTATTATTAACTTGAAAGCAAAAAATTGTGTACCTAAATCAAATAATTTTGTTTATTCTTGCTGATGTATCTGTAAATTCGTACTTAAAATTTTAAGATGAAATCCAATATTACCTTTTTCAAAATTTCACAATGGGATACAATCATAGGAAGGAAATTTGTGTATAGGTAAGAAGAAATAAAAAGATGTCAATTCATAAATAGCACATGTGCTTTCGGAGTAAATGCGCATTTACCATTTTGATCAAGATATGAATTGCTTGTAGCACATACACAGACGCACATGCATGCTCAGAGCATTTCTTACTTTTTCCTTCTATAAGGCAGTAGTAAAAATATTGCACCGAAATAAAACCACAAGATTATAACTGTTCAGCTTCGCTCTTTGCTGATATTAGAAAAAGCGAGAGACAGAGAATAAGCCAAGATAAATAAATGCAAGTTCTCGTCACGAGGCAACATGTTGTATACGCAGTTTTCATCTAGTAAGTATTCCTCCTTCGTTTCAGTTTTCAATGTATATAAGCTTTCTGTTTTAGTCAAGCAAGCCACAAGTTTTTTTGTATCGTCTCCTTCATTCGCGTGTGTGGCTCTGGTTTTGTTAAAGTACAATGATTCTTCTTCTTAGTTCTAGCTACGTAAATCAAGTCCTTACGGTTACATTGAATCTACCCAAACGATTCTGTGTAACGTTGTTATGAAATCTTATGTACCTACATACTTACATACATTATTGCTATTTACACATAGTATTACTATAAAAATAGGACATTTCTTAAAAAGGTACCTGTGTATATTTGCATAATAAATACCCGGTAAATGTATAGTTTACTTATTCAATCACGCTATATATGTTGATAGATTATTTGGAAAATTATACACAATTTCATAGAATTTACGTGTAAAAAATTTAGTTGTACAGATAGATTAGTATCCCTAATTTGTCAAAATACTACCTATTAAACTAACGTTGAAAATAAAATTGTTAGAAGATATTATTTTTCCAACGAAATATTACCAACGCAAAATATTTGTGTAATAATCTGGCAATGATTCAACTACAGAAAATAATAATTATTATACAGACTCTGTTTACTATTTTCTTTCATATATTATTCTGTGCATATAGTTAAAAGTGGCTTAGGCAAAGCTATTGCATTTCTATGCTTTTCTATCTATTTACTTTGAAATGACGCTCTTTACTGTTTACATTCAGTCTGTATCTCTGGTTGACGTTCTTGTGATTGTAAAATGGCACGTGGACAACACGAGCAAACTATACGCTCCTTGTTTGTTGTTCTTTGCTGCACAAACACCTATTCTCTGATATCATCCCTATTTTCTTCCACTTTTGCTAAATATACACATACATTATTATTATACAACAATATATATCTTGTAAATACGTACGACGTAATAAAAATCTGCACCTGTTGATGCACACGGCTTCAAAAAAGATGAATTCTTGTTTTTGTGCTTGTATGGAGAATGTAACTTGGATTTGCATACAGCACGTACATAGATGTGATCCACATTCAAAATGAGTGTAGAATTATTGATCAAGCTTATAGGAAAAAATTGTACACATACTGACTAAAACCTGAATTTTTCAATGCTGTAAAAATGTAGGGCAGTTTTCCAAAGTTAAAATCCCCGATTGGTACAAAAGACTTTAAAAGAAAGTGAATTCAATTGATCCATCAAGAAAAAGAGCTTGCATATCATTCATACGGTTTTTCTTTTTCCTCGCCCTATTTAGGAATATTTTCAGTTCTGCTCATTCATTTGATTATGCACAGTCAAGGATTTTACTAACAGATATTTACAAAAGATATCTAGATTCTCTGTGGGATTCAAAATAATCCTTTAAACATATCTCCTACCATTTAAATAGAAGGGCATGTTTTCTGGGTCATCATCTATCTATTGGTATTCATGTGCGAGATAATATGAAAATATGACCGTTTTTGTAAGCCACTTTGTTTAGAAAAATCCTATCGAAATCTACAATCCTTATAACAAACATACAAGTATAAAACATATTCCTGTATGCACTCCGTGTGTATAATAACAATATGATGACATCGTGGCATTTTATAGCTATGATGTAGAGATGTTGCCGTTTATTAAACGAAAGTGTGTCGGCTAAGCAGAGTCAGCATTGGTCGACCTAACACCCAACACCTTCACAACAATACCAGCACCAGTGTTCCATTTCTTCCGGATAAAATTCGTTTCATCCATCCAGTGGATGAAATGGATAAAATGGACAAAATGGA
>JAQFYB010002993.1:0-21407 GCA_034694085.1 Pogonognathellus longicornis | reverse complement strand
CTAATGGCCTACAGATTGTGCAAGTGGATATATTTGGGCAACGAAATTCAAAACACGTATCTCCATATTATTTTAGATGTTAGAGAGAAGTGTGAAAAGTTGAAGAAGAGATAAAGTACCTATACCCTTAATTTAACTTTTGCAAAATCAATGTTTATTTGGGTCTGAAAAATTAGACTTGGATGCCGAAATAAATCGTTAAATAGCATGTCCCTTCCTTATAAGAGAAAAATTACCATGACATTACCTCAATGTTTCTTGGTATGCACAGTGCAGCAAGTACAAATATAGGTACCAAAATAAATGAATTCCGGTATTTTGTCGCATTTTGGCAACTTGCACCAACTGGCTATTTACATTTTGGACCCACTACTCACAAACGGACCACATCACCATTAGGCGTAAATCAAACGAATACATATGTCGACCACTTAATATGATTTATTAGTGGCTGGTGCAGAAATGGTATTGAACATGAATTCATGCAAGTCACTATTTCATGGATGTGGTATACCGGCCACACACCGGCCACCGGCGTGCGTATGCATGGTATGGTTATAATCAAGACCATATACAAAGGGGATAAGGTGGCAACTGCTTCAGCCCCCCAAAATACCCAAAAAAATTATTTCCCCATAAAAGTGAATAAAATCTGAACATTTTTTGAGCTACGGTCGAAATTGATTCACTTTACATTGATTTTGGCTCAAATTTATTCAATTTTTCTCGATTATATCTAATAACAATGTTTACCTCATTTGGTATTGTGTCCCGAAACCAAATCCTGCATACGGCCTTGATTATAGCTACATAAGGGGTTGAGAGAAAGTATAATATATTTTGCCATACAATGATGGCAGCAATTGTGACTCAACATTCTAGTTGATGTGAAATTAGGATTGAGAAGGATATAATACGATGGGCCTGAATATCCCTGTAGACTTTGTTAGCAGGGAATTAATCAAATGGTACATTAGTACAAGCATGAATTGCTTGCAAAAAGGCTGCAACTACACAAACTTGCCTGTTCATTAGTAGTGAAAGGAACTACATTAGAGTTGACATAAAGGTCGTGTTCGTGTCCGTGTCAGCTCGCCTGATTAATTAAAGCCGTTGATTACTTTGACATGTTATTCTAAACACACTAGCTAGCACTTTGGTTCTTTTGTGTAAATATTTAATGCATGTACCTTTTGTACTTGGAAAACATATAAGTAATATATTATTGCATGTACTAATACCTACCAACATATATAATGCATAAGAGTTATGGACTACAAACAACAACTGCTTCAACAAATATTTACATGGAAGTACTGCTTATGTAATACAGTCACATTCATGAAATTGTAAATAAGTAATGTTATTTTCACAGTATAAGTGTTGAATGAAGGCTACTATGTATAAATATGTATGGTATGTGTAAAGTTACGAACATGCAGCTTTAAAATTAAGAGTTAATATCTATCTGTATGCAGTAGTGTTGCAGAAGTTCAAGCAGCGAATTGTAGCATTGTACTTTTCTCGTTTTGCCCAAATGCAATTTATACCATAAAAGAAAAATGTTGAAGTAATTCTTAAGGGAAAATTGTTTGCAATCTCATCTTTATTTACAAAAGAACGTTACTGTAAGTAAGTCACTTGTCATTGCTCCCATCAGCCTCTTTCTGAATGATACTTGCCTACTGCTATGTGCGCTTAGATTGTGAAAATCATCCCAACCCTCTTTGCATCTCTCTTTTATTCCCTAGAAGTTTCCCAGCTCAATTTCTCAGACAATTCAACAAATGGGACACTTACTTTTGTTAAATCAAGGAAGTCATTTCTCTTATAAAATAGCAGATTGCATATACTTTAGGAGTGAATGCATAGCGTGCCATAAAAAGCTTCGAAACCATCTGTTACAGCTGGAGACTTTGTAAGTGAATGTCTCACAGTATTTTTGTTAAGTCCATTCATGCAACTTAATAGCAAAGGAAACTTAACGTAATGTACCTAATATATTACAACAGTCACTCCTTATTACAACAACTCTTCTCCTCCAAAGATTTAAATTATCATTTTTTCGAGACACAGCAAAGATTTTGGACGATGAGACTCCATTATGTATGTACAATCAAATCAACTGCAGCAATAGAAAAATATCTTCCAATGGTCTGCCCTTGATTGGCCAGACATGGTTCTCTCGCTCAGTCTTATGCATTACAAAAATAACATTCCCCAAAAAAGTGCTGAGTCCGCATTCATGGGAAAGAATGTTTTTATTTCATATGTTCTCAAGTTCTCATACGTATGCAACGCGTAACTGCAGATACGTAGGTACTTAGGTAGCTATAGCTATGTACGTACTTGTACGCTGACAGACTGCGTTATCGTCAACATTTCTCAGTTACGTAAAATACCTACCTACTTACTCAATTTACGACTACAGGAAGCTACTATAGCATTCTTAAACTTCGGCTGTCAGTAACTACATATAGATTCACCGATATTATTGCTATCCGTGTTTATAGTTTTGCTTGTTATATACCTACTGGCTACTGCTTACATTTATACAAGTACTAAACTTGTAGGATGAATAATATTTTTATGACAAGCCATGGAGCGTGTACAATTCTAGGGAAACATATTAGCTGGTTGGATGACAGCAAGCACAGTAAAACGTTCCTGTAGCTTTTCACTGGAGAAATATCGGTTCTGGCAGTAAATTGTACGTTACTAAAGATATATACTTACGTACGTTTGCATGTAACTTTTCCATTGTGATTTGGGTAAGTGTGAGGCGAATATAGAAAACTGGAAGTGAATGAACTGAATTTATATATATACAGGGTGAGCATGTGGAGGCCAATCATGTGTGTATCTCAATAATTCATCCGAATTTCGATTCAATGCAGGCCAAAGCTATTTCCCTAGCCATGAACCTCTGAGTAGCTCATTCTCCAAAGAAACGTGTTACTATTCCAATTTCAACACGAGAGTTTCCTAGCCAAATCATTCAAGTACGCTACACTACACACCGTTGAAGAGAAATCGACCCATACCACCACCACCAGTAATAGTATTATACTAAAGTAATGTTGTAAGGCATAAAATAAATAACTCTATTGTCCATTGCTAAGAGTAGTACAGTAGTACTTCTCTAGAATGTCGTGTGTAGTGCAGACTTCCCATAAATACATACATACTACATGGCATACTCCCCGATTCTACTTCTACTTCGGCTTCAAGGTTCACTCAACTTAAGGCTTCTCTCTCCATTGTGTTCTTCATTAAAATGTTTCGATTTTGTCTGCTGTCCTAAAAGTTCCGCGTTTCTAATGCTTTGATAGGTAGGTTCTTGTCTCGAACTTCGAACCAAGTACAAAGTCATAGTCAAACACAATACAATATGCAAAAGCTAATCCTATTATGTTTATAATGGTGTATAGCAAGTAACACAACGATCATAACAGCTTTGCTCCATAATGCCCACAAAAGACATAGGAAGTATTTTTCTCTTACACTGCCCTGATTTATTTGATTAAACCACGGGGTTCTTCTCCTTCGACTGAAAGTCAAATAAAACGATAAGCAAGCAAACCAGGCGATGCTCGTGTAGCAAGTGGAAGTGGAATAATCTGTAGTACTATGCATGAATATAATATGAATGGGCTTTAATGTAATACTCGAGAAGATTCACTTCTATGTAAGGTAGGTAGGTTGTGGTAATCTAATAGTCTTTGTCTAGCCGTTAAAAGGAAATGCTGTTGTAAGACATGCATACAACATTTACCGACATACAAGAAGACAGGGAATAAAATTCTGTGTATCAAAGGCTAAAAAAGGTTTTCCAATTTCTCACCAACTATACATTACATACATAGTATTACATAGGTACATGGATATGAATGTTCTAAGCTGTAAAAACCAACGTTCGTACTATTATGGTGGTGTCAGGAGTTTTATGTATGTGGGATGTGTAGTAGAGTAGGTAGGCAAGGTTTTTATATTGATTGTCAGCTGTATGGATGCATGAATCCAATAATCTACAACTTCAGAGCTTTACTGTCACTGTGACAAATAGCTTACACACTCCTTCGGATTAAATCCCCTTTACCTTTATTAGATTTAGGAGAACAATAATCAATTCCCCTCAATAATTTCTCAGCATGAAATGAACGAAGTGGAGTCGGAACACACAGGCAAGAAGGAAGTATCAAATAATTCTCTATTACGATCACATCAGATGCGATTCATTATTTTTCTCTATCTTTTCTGAACTAGGTTTACTAGTACCACTGAGAGTAGTTACGTATGTAATAGTAATAACCCTTTCTACTTGAATATTATGCTTTGGTGTTCTATAACAGACTGTACTATATACTATACACTACGGCTAAAACATTTACTTGAAACGCACACTACAGAGTACTGGTACTTTGCTACTAATACGACAACTAAATCAAGACTACAATAGACACGACACACGAACACAAAAAATTTACAACACTACTTTTATGTACCAGACATCAAGACAGGTTTTATTACTCTAACATATAGATCTCAGGCGTTCTCATTCCTTTAGACTTTTCAACTCAAGTGTCAGTCTCACAATTGAAATGCAATGCGTCTAAAAAAAGTTTCACTCGAGTTGAGTTGAGAGCAGTCGCTCCTACTTTACACAATGACAAAAGTAGTAAAAGTCAATTAGAAAGAGAGAGAGAAAGATAGTGAGAAAGACACAAAGACACAGGATAGCTGGATTGTTTAGAAAGAAGGAAGAAGAAAGTTGTTTTTACCTATCACGTAACTCGTGATCCACCGGTGACAAGATGTGAGCATCACAGTGAACGAGACACTTTGTAAAATGTAATGCTTTGAATGTAAACTCGACGAAGAGCAGCTTTTTCTCGACTCCAGAGTTTTTCTTAGAACAGGTAACCGGGTTTTCGTATATTCACACGAAAGAGAAACTTAGAGTTTGAGTGTTTGATTTGAACGTGTCGAGACAAGTTAAATAGATGAAACTGAAAGCTAAGATAATAGAATCAGACTGGGTCAATGATTCATCGGTGAGATGCAATTGAGACGAAATCGGACGAGACTTCTTTGATAAGCAACATGTTGCTTGGAGATGGACGAGAGTATAGACAAAACCAGAAAGAAAATAGAAAACCCGGGAAATCAATCCTGGAGCTCCTGAGCCTCTCGACTGAGCGTTGCGAGGGCTTTGAACTTTATGTCGACGTTCTCGACGAACACGCATTCACATTCACATACTGTCTAGTCTGGGGCATCGACTTTCCTCCCGCCTCCGTCTCCGGTTCTACAGCTCGACTCCCGGTAATTCTACACAAGCGCTAACATTTTCACTTTCCCTGCCAGATACTACTATACAATATATTTCTTATGTATACCACACTCGTTCTAGTATGTACGTCTGGCTCATTTTTCCTTTTTCTTATCACACTTCACATCTACTCTCGTGTTTCCCAGCAAACTACAACTACTACAGCAGAACCAGACGATGACTAGGAGCAACACGAACAACATGGGAAAGTACAACCAGTGTACTGGAAAAAATCCTGATATGAATCTCCATTGACCTATTCATCTCTTTTCATCCTAGCAAAATCCTACCAAATATTTACCCAAAAAGTTCCATATGTATAGATCGAGTATTCTCTAGTAGCTAACTTCGTAATACCATAATATAGTGTCTTGTCTGATCATGGCATGATACTAATATGGAACTTGTACATTTCTCGTGTAGAAAGTGTAATCTAGCCAACTGTCTCATTGGGTATTTGATACAAATCCTCATTTCAAGTCTCTAACCTAAATGCATTCGTTTATATTATAGCGACGTTATTTATAGCTTGCCCGAAACTGTTGATGTACGGTCAAATAACTCTTGTCGGCTGGAAACAGTCAGTCATGTCATGAACATTCATACGATGCACGAGATAATCAAGAAAGCATCAAGACCAGGCCAGAGGGATATAAACTGTAAAACATGAAACTTTAATCACGTATTTATGATACCACAGATAGTATAATATGCAACATTTCAAAGATATGATTACATTACATATCCCTCTAGTAATATAAAGTAAACCACTGCATGGAGAAAGCTACCGATCTTATTCCACACACTACTAAAAGAACTTACATAATAAGTACATCCGATTTCATCTATATTTTTACTACATTATATAAAAACATGCAATTTCTCGTGAGACGATTAATGTAATACAAGTATAAGTATAGTTACACATACTAGTCTGTTAATATCGTACAAGTAAATACTACAGTATAAACCTACACTTACATACATATTGTACTCCAGCCTCCTATATTGGATTGGATGGATTCGTTGCAAAGGACACTTTGACGTAGGTACCTTAAACGTAACTTTTTTACATGTATCATGAACGTTATACAGTAAAGCGGGTACAATATTATTATCTACTAAACCATTTATTATGTCTGTTAAAACCAATAAAAGTTTATAGTTAGTAAGTATACTCATACGAAATACTCTATGAACGATATAAACTACGTATATTATACAAGACCTCCATAAAATCTAGAGCACAATTTCAATGCAAAATGAATTACTTGTGTATTACTACATACACGCTGGTGTTTAAACGAGAGGACTGTACTGTAATGATGATAACTTGCTTTTATACATAAATATTCAGAATTACACTTCTACTTAAATGTACTCTACTAACAATAAGTAAGAGTAAGTACTACAAGTACTAACATGAGAGTCTTTATGCATGCAAATGGAGCAGTAGATACTATGTATGTATGTAAAGGGACAAGGGAAAGGGAGACAGATTATAAACACGCTAGTATGATAGAGACAATTGAATAAAATAATCTTACAAATTATAATAACTACAGTAAAATAATAAAATCTGCTGTTATAGCGTAGTAAACGCTCATTTTAGGTTTGCAGAGTCGCAAAACAAATGCAACAAGGTACATAAAGGTACATAATATTTTAGACTACTTACTTAGTACGTGGATGTGTGTTGAATCATCGTATAATCTGCTGCATAATAAATGTTTTTTTAGTTCTCTTGTTGTGTTCCGTGTGAATGAGTTGCTGGCAAAACTTTAAATATAGGAAGTAGTATGTAAAGCTCATTCAGATGGACCAAAGGAAAATAATTCGTATTAAGAAGTATACAGTGGTTTGTAGGAATATATTATTATAAGTAGTAGTAGACTTGTCTTTAGTATGTATTCCCTTCTTCTGGACGGACTTCGTTCATGGAAATTCTGTGTTGATAATATTCAAAATGTGTCGTCACATTATCAGCAATAATGGCACTAATAATTTTCAATTTGGTTCCTTTCCAGTATTTTTACAACTCTTTTTCTTCCCTTAATTTCGGTAGGTCTATAACAATAAGTGTCCTTATCATTGTATATGTATGTTATTATTTTATTAACACTATTTATTGTAGCAGAAGCTGTTCGCGATAGCGTAAAAGTACATATGAGAGATCTCCATTCTAAAAGACAGAATCTCACAGAGCCATATTTCGATGGTTGCCCCTTAAAATCAAGGAATCTGAAAGTTGAGATGGGATTTGAGAGCGAAACTTAAAAACACATATTTATTAGATTTACTGTTTCGCTTTCATTGATACATTCTCACCTCTATTTTGTGTACTTTCGTGAAATTAATTAAGGTCACAAATTTGACCGTGAGCCCCATCTCATTCCGAGTTTTTTATGTAAATATCTTGTAGATAATACCTAACTGGTCCTTATGTCAAGTTTTTTTTTTTCGGAATGCGATGGGGCTCACGGTCATTTTTTGAAATTACTAAACCCCCGTTTGGGGTATTCCTAAAATTGATAATTTAAGAAAAAAATGAAATATACAAAATGTTTGTATTTATAAAGTAAGCACATTCGGCGTCTATAATATTTTCGAATTTCGCATTAGTTTGCGAGTAAATGCAATTATGCTTGATATTTAGTGACTTTTGACCTGTCAATAAGTCCGAAGAAAAAAATCTTGCATGAAAACTTCCCATTACAGCCTTGTAGAGCGTTCTCTGAATATTCAGTATATAAAATTTCATTTATATCTGTGAAATTTTTTTGGGCCCTGCACGCATTTCATTTGTCTTTTTAACTTGGGGCTTCTCATAAACCTGTTCTTACATTTCGCAATACATAAACCCCTCCTTTTGTTCAACATAAATATTTGTACTTGTGGCTATAGCTAATTTGATGAAAATTACTTTAAGAGCCTCTAAACAACCCTGCATGAAGTAATGTGTACTTCATTTTCTCTAATAACATATCAAAATAAAAGTCAGTAATATCATAATTCCTCCAGTTTCCTGTAATTTCCTATTTATTAGTTCAACCCAGGTCATGTACAGTCAAATTATCCTCGAGTCATACTAATACTAAAACAAAACTTACAAACTCGGCAATTCATTTCACAAATATTGCTCTGGTATTTCCAACCCTAATTATTTGTATGAAAACACCAAAAACAATTTCAACGTCATTTTCTCCAGCAGATTTAACATTTTAACAATTCAAACCACGGTAAATATGGTTGAAATTTATGCCTCAATACTTTCTTTATATCGATTTACTAAAGTTAGTTCTATAGTAGCCATAAATATGTTATAATAGTTTTGTGAGTTAACCAAGAGGCAGGGCAACATTATACAATATTATGCTAGCTTTAAGTGGTATACATATCTTTTACTATTTGTTCTACTATTGTGTACCCAAAGCCGTATTGGGGAGAATAAACGAACAATACTCCCTCCGATATTGCAAAAAATAAGTTATTTTATCTTCAAAAGGCAAAGACGTTTTGGCCTACGATTTTTTGCTCTACTCGATGCATTTTATGTTCATTCTGGCCTAAATTTGCTTAAAAATGTTTTGTGCGATTATTATTTACACATATGTACCTCATGTTTGGATGTTGCCCCCTCCATAATTCCTCATTCATAATTGGGCTTTACAAAGTGACAATTTATGACATCCAATTACCCCCCCCCCCCATCAATTTTAGGATACGGCCGTGTGTGTAACCACTACGTCAATGGACACTCAACAATTCTGAGACAATGTTTTAAAATGGTTTAAATCTGCCTTTTTGTTGTTAAGTAATGCTGTGTTTTATCCCAAATCAAGTTGCCTTTAAAGTTTTTTTTCCAGCCGTTTGACTCATCGATTTGAATTTGCATACCTACTAACAATTGTGCCTATATATTGCCTACATACCTAATACTACTATATATTTTACAGCCCGTGCAAAACCGACTCGCATTCTTATCACACACACTCAGTTGAGATTGAGATATAGGTGGTTCCATTTAAAGGCTGAAATAATAACGTTGGAATTAAATCAGCGATATTTTCTATAGTTTGTACTAGTTCTTATGTATTAGTACCCTGCTAACTATGTGCAATAAAATCACGAATAATTGAGAGTCAATTTTCCCAAAAGATGGTACCTATATATTTTCTTTTCAGTACCTACAATTTTTCACCTTATCTGATTTCACAGGTGTGTACTTATTGAAATAAGAAGAATTTTACACCGAACAACTACAAAAGTGAAGTTTATGGTTTATGCTAAACGCCACACCTTTTTGAATTTATTTATTTAAAGTACAGCTATAAACGTAATTTCTACCTAACAGCAAGTATGACATCTTTTGACATCCATTACTTTACACTTTATAGGAATACTGTTTCCCGCTGACTATCTGTATTTGTCTCTCCGCGCGACAACAATTTGATTTTGGCATATATGCAATGTAGGGGTCCAATGGGTATTTAAGTCCCTATAAAGTGATCAATTAGTCAAATACTTCAACAACGCAATTTTCATTCATGATCTTTGACAGTCAAACTATTACCTGGAATTAAATATAATTGAATTTCAGAAAACGTTTGTCACATACGAGTAGAGATGACTTTTGTTTTTACGCACCATGTTTTCGTCCTAAGTCTAGAATGGTTTATTTTTCTCTTGCGATGTTTATTTATAGCGGTTCACCCGGTTTATAACAGCTTTTAGTTTTTAGTGCAACCATTCAGATTTTAAACGTTTGAACTTATTTAAAGTGTAAAGTAAGTCAGTAAATTGTTGTGAATATTTGTTTGCTTTCAACTAATGGTAAACGGTTGCTGAATTGATGACAATATTTTTGATTCTTACTCAATTCATTGGTTACGATTACCAAAATATTACTTTAAAAAATAGCAAAATTGTCAATTAATACAAAGAAATAAATTTTTCTACCATGAGGGATGCATACTTTAGAAATTTGCGTCTTATTATTAGTTGGTGTAATTTAATTGGGTGTGCTCCCTACAAATGGAACTCTCAAACAAAACAAGTTTACATTGCCACGAATCGTGTTTCAAAATTAAAGTGGCATTTCTCGATTTTTGCGTGTTTTGTATACAATATTTATCTGTGGGGTCGGCTCTCGTATGGCTATCTTTGGGACAAAAATTTCAAAAATAATGGAAATGGCACAATATATGGGTATTCAATCTGCTCACTCTTTGCTTTCCCATTTTTAATGGTCAACGTCACTCAGATTATCACACAATTCAATATTGAAAGCTACGTAACTCTAATCAACTCAATTAATCTTTACGCCATGAAATTCCGAGGTAAAAATTTCAGATTAATAAATTTATAAAATATATTAAAATTCACAAATGTATTTTTAAAATTTGAAATTAAATTTTAGCCAAATATTGGAGAAAAAAGAATTTGCAGGATGTTGCATTTTATGAAATATTTGGAGTGCTGATTTTGTCAGCAATGATATTCTACCCCTTAACATTATTTCCAGTCCCTATACTAACCCCAGAGTCATATGGATTGTACACTTCTCTTTTACCTTTGGCGTATCAATCATCTTTATATGCCGTTATTCCATCCACACTTGTATTTCTATACGTGGCTTATATTACAGCAGGAATGATGTTCTTTCATTGCTTCGTCGGATGCAGCTTGATATTGGTCATGTGTGAAGTAGCACGAGAAATCAGGCAAGTATCCATTCATGATAATATTTATAGCTACTCATGTCCTTGACATTTTAAAATAACTACTCAATGAAATTGGAAACTGTGACAATCATTATTGAAAATAGACCTCCAAATTTTAAGCGTTAACCTTATTACAGTCGAAAAAAAATGAATGATTAATTTAACGCTAAAACCTCCATCTCTTGGTGCCTCTATAAACCCGTTTGTGTGGCGTGCAATCTCATGATCCCCATTCACTCCGTGAAAGGGGCAGGTTTAGGGCGCGGCCTTTATGTTGCTGAAACCCCCCCCCCCCAATTATTGGACTTTACACTAGATAGAATCAGGCTTTCTCTCAAAATCACAAAAACGAGGTTATTTATGCTGTAAAAATTCAAAACATCTGAAAACGTTTTACTCTACGCGCAATTTTGTGCAAACTCTATTGATTTTGACCTAAATATGTGCAAAGTTGGGCCAAATATGCAAAAACTTTCGCGCTACGCTTGAGTTTGATGCATTTTATAATGAATTTAGCTCTAAATTTTCTAAAAAATTTCGCTCAGCGCGCGAAAATTTAATGTATATATTATAAAAGTTTGTTCAAGGGCCCACCCAACATGCGACATAAATATGCCCCGGCTTCTTTGCAATGCATGGAGAGAGGCGTCTCAAATATGGACTTTAAATTAAAAATATGATTGCCGTAAATTAGGGGCAGAATATTACCGATTTTCTAACATCATAATTGACAAAAACTATAGTAAAATGAATTGTTTTTATGCTTTTAGAGGTCATTTTTATAATGAAATAACTGTTATTCGACGAGCTTTCGATAAATTGATTATCTTCTTCAGGACTTTATGAATGATGGTGATTCGAAGATTGTATGAGTTATAGAAATTTTTTGACATGAAACGTGTTATAAATGAAATAATACAGTGGTAAAATCACCAGTTACTTAGTTTCTATTAGAAATGAATAAGACAATTTTGTATTTACATAAAATTCTTATGTCAATATATATCTATAACTCATACAATCTTCGAATACCACCATCATTCGTAAATGCCTGAAGAAGATAATCAATTTATCGAAAGCTCGTCGAATAAAAGTTATTTCGTTCTAAAAATGACTTTAGAAGTATAAATATAATTCATTTGAATAAAATCTGAGGTTTAAGCAGTGTGTTTAGCTATTTAAAGAGCTGGTAACTTGAAAAGTTGAAAAGATTGGAAACCCATACTTACTTAACATATGCAATGAAATATTAGTTGACTAAATAGGAATATTCCACATGCTTTCGAGGTTAATTATTGTTACTGCTGTATTATTGGCAGTCAAAATAATTGTTATTACTCTTTATACTTTATTCTTTGCTTTATTAAAAAATACATTCATTGAAGATCAGTTTATTTACACCCTTACCTACTGATAACCAACAGTAGGTAATCAAATGTAAATCTCAATTTTTGGTACTTTCTGTATAAACAGAAAAATTAACGTATTTATTCTGTTTTGAATTTCTTAGGGGCAAAGGTAGAAGATTTAAAACGGTTGACTCCTGTCGTCATCCTGAAAGCGTTCATGTCGCATTTCACTCGTTATTTATTTTATGCATATTGGGAAATGCAAGTTACAAGTTCATAATTTTGTACGCTCATTTTATTCTAAAACGAATAGTTTTTCTATGTATGTTTTTATTAATAGCCAAGTATAAATCACTTGACCGAAAAATCATTATTATAACCATTTTATATAATAATGCAATGTTGACTACCGATGTTATAATGTTGTTCATTTCCGCATTACCCTATCATGTCAGTAAAGGTATTATTCGATCTTGGAAATTCAATGTTGAAAGCAGATACGATCTGTTGTTTCAAAAAAGAATTAAATCTTACCGCATCATAAAAATTATGATGGGTGAATTCTACTTTGCTAAGAAAAACAGTGTGACTAAACATTTGTTTTCAGTTAGTAAAGGTACTATAAGAATTTTACTGACGATGAAATAGAAATATGATTTTTTGTTCTTCACGTGCCATTACATACCATTGTTAGTCTAAGACACTTTCTATTTCTAATATCATGGGTTAATACGCTTTGTACCTATTTCTTCAGAATCTAATAAATTGAAAAAAATTCAGACACAAATATCGATTGATTCTTCATAATTCTTAATTTTTTAACTTAGAGTACGTTTGTCACACTTTACAACAAATCAAATACCGTGTGGATCTAAAAGAGCGGTTATCCCAAAATCAAACGAATTATGTACAATGTTTTCTGACCATTTTGTAAATAAATTCAGTTGCCGGTTTTCAATAAACTCTACTAGACAAATAATATGATTTTATTGTTAAGTGGAGGTGATAAAATATGGCCAACTGTTATTGTTTGAATATTGTAATTTTCCTAAACTCATTGCAACACAAATAATATTTGATATAGAAGCAACTTTGACTTTAAAATTGAAATTTTACAAATATTGATTTCGGCTTACTAGAATAAAATGTGCATCTATTTACAAATGCCTTCAAACAAAGCAAAGCCCCCTCAAAACATTATTCAACATCTATGCAAAATCAAATGTATATCAACATCTATCAAAATCAAATTTATATCAACATCTATCAAAATCAAATTTATATCAACATCTATCAAAATCAAATGTATATCAACATCTATGCAAAATCAAATGGATATCAACATCTATGCAAAATCAAATGGATATCAACATCTATGCAAAATCAAATGTATATCAACATCTATGCAAAATCCAACATCTATGCAAAATCTATGCAAAATTTTGTCACACGCAATGAGATTTACCGTAGGTATCTCTCCGGTATTTATACCAACAGAGGATTTACCGTAGGTATCTCTCCGGTATTTATCCCAACAGAGCATTTACCGTACATATTTCTACAGAGCTCAGCGGGCGAACGTGAAATTCCAAGAAATACCAACAGACCACTGTTGGTTACTTGAGCTCGGGGTATATTCAGTATTCCAATTTTCATTAATTAAGTAATTATTAAATTGAATTATACGTCATGTTCGTATAGTTTGCAAAAATCAGCAATATTGCACGTTGTGCTAGTGCTGTTCCGATAATTAAAAAAACGAATCACTAGTATAATTATATTAACCCGCGAAGGTTTAACATTCGAAATGTACAAGACAATTATTATTTTGTTTCACATAAATCATGCATATCATGTAAACAGTAGAATGGGAATCAATGCATAGATCATGCAGTTAACTAGGTAAAATTACATTATATGTATAATGTAAATACTTAAGTACCAACTATTAATTTCTTTAAAGGAACATTCATTATATGAAACGCTTCAGATCAGATAATCTTACTTCCCATTTCTCTACTCTTCCCAACCAAGATCTGCTATGGTGAACCCGTAATGTTCAAAAACCAGTTTTATCTCTATTGGAAATAAAATAAATATATTATAAAAGATACGACTGTTTTCTATTATATAACAGACGGGAGAGTATTAAACGTTTGTGCATGTTTTCACTAATATTATACAACAGAATGTGCCTAGATGCATAAGAAGCAATGTAGTATTGCCCCAGCGTGCACTAATTTAATGTTACAGTGCAAAATAGAAGAAAACATTTAACTTTCGTTAGATTCTATAGTATCTGTAACCCTTAAACATGACAAGGTCAAAAGTGACTTACATGACAGATAGGACCCCCCATATTATCGCACCTTCCGACAATTACCATCCCACAGTCTGTAGTTCTGTATTGTTATGGATACTTCAGGGCTCCGAGATGAGAAATGTTAATGACAATAACACATACATGAATATATCTGTTTTTACTGTGTTAGAGTAAAATAGGAGTCTAAATTATAACACCATAGAGGAAAAGGCAATGCCCTTTTGAAGATATTTGTATTTTCATTACGTCCATCAATCATATTATGACTTTGAATCCTTGCACTTGTCAATTCAACAATGTCTGCTTAAAGCTATTTGTCCCTTGAAGACCACCGAGTCCGCAGCACTATGATTTACACTAGAAAAAAATACTCAACTCAGATTTTTAGTGACAGCTAACAATCAGTCTTCATTCTATCAGGAAGGATAGTATGTCGGTATCTGTAGTATTATTACCGTATTATATTAGAAACCATGCATGTGTACCCTTAAATTCCACAAATTTGGCAGTCATGGCCATTTTGTTACCTTTTATCATACTTTTGACAAACAATTAAAATCCTTGTGCCTTGTGGTTTCACCTGAACACTACACAAAAGCAAACACATGACAATTTCAGGCAGGCTTCGGTGGCAGCCCTTTGTAATTTTTAATGAAATAGTATAGTTACCGTTACTATTTGGTTGCATAAAAATAATATACTGTATGTAATCGTTGACGAACACAACTTGAAAAACAAGCTTCATATTTTCTGGACTACCTATATAAGATGAGGCGACTCACAGGATCATCATCACATTATCACTTGCATCTTGTAATACACGCAAAGAAATCCGAAAAATATTGGTAATATCCAAAATAATTTACTGCCTTTTATAAAGTATCAAAATTTCACCTGTTTTTCACAAGCTTCAAAAACATACTCAACTATGAAATCGGTAAAAGCTTACGACATAATATTTTTATTTACTTAGTTTTATTTTTGCATTTATTGATTATCAAGTTTCTTTCAAAGATTTCCATTACTTCCCTTGATAATTTTATTGTAGATTATTCTGACCATCGGTTTGCTATTTGTGGCTGAGACCATTGCAAAAACCTCCTTCAGTTTCGACCGGTCTTCAACATTTCCGCTCCTGAAAACAAAAGAAGTAATTCCAATTGTCGAGCAAACAATTTTCAACGACAACAAAGGAATTTACAGTGTCGAGTAAGTCTGTAAAACATAACCATATAACTCCGTACACAATTTCAATTTTTTATTTTGTAAATATTTTTTTTAATTTTTACAATTTTTGAATATTTTCTTCCTTTAAAATTTTTTTAAATATTTTTTCCATTATAGTTTTTGTAAATATTTTTGTTGTTTTATATTTTCATTAAATAGTGTATTGGGTGGAGATGGAACTCACCAAAAAGAAGTAGGAAGTCTGAAAGCTGTTGGGAAAGAGCTTGTGCCTAAAAAATCGGGTTCCGTTTCATGGACAAGCCCTGAAGGAAAAGTTTTGACGTTGTCGTACATCGCTGACGAATCGGGATTCCGTGCATTCGGAAATCATCTTCCTGTCGCCCCCGAAATTCCCGAAGCAATCAAAAAAATGTTGTTGACCCTCCCGAAATTGACTGAAGCTGAATTGCTCGATGGAATTCACGATTCAGATAACGAAAAACCCCGCCCACCTCACCATCCTCCACCATTTTCTCCCTCTGCTTTTGCAGCTCCCGCCCCATCTTCCTTTTCCTACTCCATAAATTCCGCCTCACAACAACAACCGACTCCAGTGGCAATTCCAGCCCCAGTTCCATCTATCAGTGTCCAGCCACCTCAACAAATTTCTGACGGAATAAGTCAAATATCTATTACTACTGGAGGGGTTTCCCTTGCTGAGGAATTGGCTCCAGCTTTTGAGGTTGAACCCGTTGTTTTCCTCCCTGCACAACCCGCTTTCAGTTTGTCGGACTCTTTCAACATAATCGATGCTCCTTTGGTCACAATTTTGGGTGCACCCAAAAAAACGAGCGTCAGGACTGGCGAATTCTCAATTGACTCGGACAAGGCGATAGCACTAGTCCGGATGGGAGCTTAAAATCAATATGATATCCCATGGAATTTTAATATGTACATACAATGATCTTTATACTCACATGAATTATGTTTTTGTATTTATCGAAGATTTAACACGTTGAAATTAATTGTACTGCTGGTTCAGTGTATTTATATATTGCATTTATTTATTAAATACTTTGCAGTAGCTTTGCAGCTACGCTTTTTTTAAACAATTTTGTTACAGTAATCTCACAAAGCCCCTCTATCTAATCAGAGTATGCATTATTCACTATGTACCTTTACCTATTACCTGCCTTTACTGTTTACACAGGGATTATGTAGCTTTTGATACACTTCTGCGTTTCTGATGAGCTAATTCTTATATTGTTAGGTTTAGATATATTACACAATTATTAAAGAATTATTGTGTAGGAGCTTAAATCTATTATGCTGAAATGAAAAATAAAAACTTTTCTATCTTGCAAAAAGGTTATTGATTTATTGCTTAATTATTCTCATTTAATGTTATCGGACATTATTTTATGTGAAAGACGAATGGCAATAATATTTATTTAAGTGTAAAAGATATATATTATATTACATACAGTAATAGAGTATTATAGCACTCTAATTATACCATTATACCTAGTTTTAACGTTGGTATAATGGTACTTACGGTCAAATTCTTTTATTACATCAACATCACTAACAAAGCTGATTATGGCTTATGGCACTAATTGTTATAAGCACTCCATTAAAAAATCCATCAAAGATGTAGATGACACACCCCAATTCATGCAGTCAAAATAATTTTGGTATTTTGAAATACTTATTCTCTTATTGTAGTAATTTTTTGGGCAACGCGTTTCGTTTTCTTCGTCAGGCTAAATTACAATCTTAATATTCTATTACAGTTTTATACATCGATGAGTCGTTAATGTATTGGTGCATACTAATCCTTGAGAATAATATACTCAGTGTTCCTTTAGGCTTCTTTATGTGTATAATTTTAACAGTCAAAATCACTTTTAGCAGTAAATAATATCTATGACTTTTGCCTTTGGATGTTACAGAGAGACTGATCCACATCTTTGATGGATTTTTTTAATAATTTTTATAAATGAAGCTAAATATTTAGGTGTGCATCTGCTATGAGAATCAGGATTTACAGATGGTGTACATAAGTTGGTTGCGTGTTGTTTGTGGTGAGATGAACAGATGAGACTATATTATTATACTCAGAATAAATATTCTCGTCAATGTGTTTATTATTCTATCGTGTATACATATGTAGAAACTTTAAATACCGTTTCATGACACCTCCTACACTTGGTAGAACATATTTATAGAGATCAATCTATTGCCGCATCTTTGCAAATCACCTCTTTGTTTAGAATTTCAAGATTTCAGGTAATGGAATAATGGTAGAATATTGTTCTAGAGCTGCTAATCTCAAGATCTGTTTTAAACACAAAACACGTAGGCACTGTAGTGTAAGGTCGTCTACCTAACTACCTACGAATTTATCGTATATAACTCCTTGCCTTAATAGGATTTTAGCGCTTGTAGCTCCTCGCCCTAATTTGACAGTTGCTTATGTGAGTCCCCGCACTAAGATGAGAGTGAGTTATCACTATCCCTTAAAAAATACCACATATTTTTTTAGTAAATACATCGCAGTACTAATCCTCATTAAGAAACAAATATCTGGTCTCTTTCATATCTATTAAATCATTCATTAACTTATCCAATGTACGATCTCCAAAAACCCACTTCCTAAGTAATTTAATCCATGAAATCACACTGGAGTGTTTCACCGACATCCCAAACATTCTGCAGTGTTTTTTAAATTTATTTATAACAAAGGAAATGTTACAACTAATAAACGTGTATATATTAGATAAGTACCAGACATTTTCTTAGAACGACTGAGTGACTGATAAAAGAGGCTTGGCATACTATGAAAGCTTTACACATTTTTTGTAGAAAGTATAAATGTAAAATAACAATAGAACTTGATACAAATTAATGTGTTCAGCGCATTCCAACTGAAAAGTTGCACTGCACTGCTTTATATTGTGATTTACACAAAATTGCAACAACAATATTGAATTGTAAGCAGGGCCGGCTTTAGGCATGGGCAGACAGGGCGACCGCCCAGGGCCTCGCGCTTGGTAGGGCCTCGCGTTTGGAGGTACTGGGCGGTAAAAATTTCCGGGCTGTCGTACCAATATACACTTTGCGATTTTTAAAAGTGAACTCATCGCACAGTGCAGCAAGAGTCCTTTTTTACGTCGAAACTATTATTTTGGAACTTTAAATCTATAGCTACAGTTTTATTTTTGCTGTAAAATTTTCCGATACTTTAATAAATGCAAAAAATACATCTTTAAGTAAATCAAAAATTTGGTAAGTAGTAGTAGGTGGGTAAGCAGTAGACGCCATTCTATAATTCACAGTACGGAATGTGGCAGTGCAACTCTCTTAAACCGCTCATCAATAACTATGTCGAAAAAAATTACCAATTAATCTGTTAATTATTATTGCATTTTTTAATTATTTTTTACGAATTCGCTACCAAAAATTGCACCAAAATAAATTCTATTGCGTCTTTTGGCACGATTTTTCAAAATTGCGCGAAATGAGGTTTAATTTTTTCACTTGTTTTTAATATATTTTTTAAATTCATCAACAAAACTTAATCGTATGTTAATTTTTGCGAATTTTGGTGCCACAATTGTGATACAGAGAAAATGTGAATGAACAATCAGCAAACAGACAGAATGTAAGTTGACACCCTTAAACTTTCTTGTGGACTGAATAAAATATATATTATGTGGGACAAGGATACTTTCTATTCACAAACCATAATACAGCCTAAGCCTTAATGAATTTACATTAGGACACTATGTGCGTGTAATTCTTGCCTAGCCTACTACTTATATACATTTCGCAAACTTGAAAAATTAATTGCAACCAAATCGTTGAATATCGCTCGTTCGCGCTTTTAGGGATGAAAGAATGAAGTCAGGCATTTATTTCAAAATCAAAAGAAACGGTTCCAAATGATGCCAAAAAGTTAAAGTTTACAAGTCATGTAAACATTAACATGTAAATTAGTTCATAAATAAAATGAATGCCTATTTTCAGCAATTTTTTAGAACACTACTTGTGGTTTCATAAATATGATGGATATTTATTAAATTGCTTCAACTTCTTGGTAATATTTTAGTGCAAAAAATATTTTCTAGTTAACTTTGCCAAATTTCCATTTCGCCGCGAAATATTAAATCTTGCTGCTCTGTGCATCGTCTTGCGTCGACTGTACGTTCAACCCGATTGCAAAGTGTTTATTTACACGACAGACTGCTTATTTATAGCTCCAGTACCTCTGCTAGCGTTTGTTACTATCCTATTACAAATTCATTTGTCCCACTGTAGCGAAGTCTCTACAGGAAGATTTGTTGAAGGTATATTAATAATTGTCGCCCCATAGAAGCCTTCATCCATGTTGTCGCCCAGGGCCTCGCAAAACGTAAAGCCGGCACTGATTGTAAGGGACGCATCCACTAAAGTTCCTAAGGGTGCTTAAGCACCCCCGGACTATTCAAGATTACACTTCATAATATTTTTATTGTCAGTTTCAAAACACCTCTACAAATACACCTAGTTTATTTTGCAATTAAATTACAAAAAATCGTAAACAATTGATGTTGGTTTTGAGCCAAGGATGGAATTTTCAAAATTTCCCCGGTAGCACGAGCCCCGCCCCCGCGGAAGCCCCGCCCACAATCCGAATTTCCCTGGGGAAGTCCCGCCCACAATCCGGATTTCCCTGGGGAAGCCCCGCCCCAAGCCGGATTTCCCTGTGGAAGCCCCGCCCCAAGCCGGATTTCCCTGGGGAAGCCCCGCCCCAATCCGGATTTCCCTGTGGAAGCCCCGCCCCAATCCGGATTTCCCTGTGGAAGCCCCGCCCCCTCCGGTAGCATTGCTAGTGTGCTACCGAAATTTTACATAATATTTAAACTTGTGTATGACTTTGTTGAAGAATTACTCAAAAGACAATTCTTATTACATTTGTGCATCACAAGATCGAATATGTCCATCTTTTGTATTTTCATTTTTACAACACATAATGCCAAGCATCCATCCCCCATTCCGAAATTTTAGATACGTCCCTGTGAACGATACAATCTATATTCTGTTTTTGTAGAGATATACATACCTACATAATATATAATATATAATATGTATGCAATAATGCAATGATATATGCTTACCATGCAGGAAGATGTAGTGTTGTTTCATATAGAAAAAATGATGTTGCAACATTCGAAATAAATATCTTACATAATATGTTTCGGCAAACGCACATTTCAATAAATACTTAATAATACTTTACAAATATTTGATGTTGGAAAAAGGTTAATAAAAACAAGTCAGTGTGCAAGATTGCATATAAATAGACACTGCACTAACGAAAAGCATATCATTAGTGGTTTAACAATATAAATCATTAAACAAGTCGTCTTGAAATTAATAATTTCGCTAAAAATCGTCTTGAAGTTAATTATTTTACAAGATATTGTCTTGAAGTTAATTATTTTACAAGATATTGTCTTGAAGTTAATTAT
>JAQFYB010002992.1:0-21408 GCA_034694085.1 Pogonognathellus longicornis | reverse complement strand
AATACGAATCATATATTTAGCAATACACTAAAGATTAAGTAATAAAAATTAACACTGCAGTATAATAATATAATACATAGTATTGCAAAATCAATGTAAAAAATTAAATTCCAATGGTTTCTGTTTTTCTAGGTCTATTAGAGAGTAACTCGATTACATTGGATGACAGTTTGGCTGTTTTGAGAATAGCTGATGAAGTTCGTCGTCAGCTTGGTGTGAGTTTTCCTGAAGACTCCATGTAATAATATTATGGTGTTCTTTATCTGTAGCTTGTTATGGTATGAATAAAAACAAAGTATTTTGACAAACATACCCAGGTACACTAGGTAGGTCTAATGGTCAATAATTGATGAATAAGAAATGCAATTATTACATAATATATTACATATTATGTCGCATATTACATACAGACTGTCATTATGCCTGGACAAGTGTCATGATTATTTGTTTTGTTAAATATGGTTTATTCACCCTTCACTCACATGCCAGGTCGAAAATTGAACAGTTGTACTCAATTAGTTGCAGGTACTAAATTTTTGTAGAGCTACACATGCACATTGTGTTCTAATGCTAGTAATGAGAAAAAGCAAATTGAGTTGTATATTACTTTAATACAGGTAGAGTTATTACATTACATGCTACAGAATAAAACAAATGTCTGTGTAAAATAATGAAACAGTAGCTCTATGCGTGTCCAATACTTGTTATAAACTAAAGCACAAATGTCAATTCCTGCAAACAATGACATTCTTTAAGTTATAAACTATATAATTTACTGTAGTATACCTCACGTTTTAAGGATAGCTTTTGTCAGACAGGAGAAGTGTAACATTTATTTTGTACGAGCCATTTCATATACGTTAACATATAATATTTATTGAAGTACCACAGTTATTGAACATTGTCAGATGTTCTATAGAAATAGTTTGTCCATGTGTCCGTCTGTTTACTTAAGGACGATAAGAGATATGCGTTTCAAACATAGTACATTTACTATTAGACTCCAGCCTAAGGTCAAATTCGTAGAAGAGTCAATAGGTCAGCTCCTTCGTGAATGACTTTTGAACCTGGATCTTTAAATGTAACCAAATGCTTCGTCATGTAAAAAGTAATATAAGTAATGTAAGGGCATTGTGGCACAGCGGACAGTGACAGTAGGCTATAACCACATTATTGGTTTCTTACCCGGTAAGAAGAACACTCGACCGAAAAATTCGAGTATAACCTTAAAAATGATGTTCTCTTATATGGGTTGGTTACAAATGTTTGTATAATTGTAGATATACAAAACATATAGCCATTCATTGCTATCTGAAGTCTAGTTCAACACATAAAGTTAAATGTGTTAACTTAGATATGTGTATAAATATATCACCATGTTCAAAGTTCTCTGTTATATCACACAGTCTGATGATGCAACAGTGCTTGTATTACGTATGTACGGCATCATATGTATGTGCTATACGATAATCTCACACCTGTATGCGGTATGTTATGTAATGTAATGTAGCATAAAGTATTAAAGACCAAAACTCAACATTATTTGTATGGAAAATGAAGCCCGTGACAGGACAGCTTGCAGTCAGCCGGTCGTTATTATCGATCGCCACAAACCTCTTGTGTTTAGTCTGGGACTGATTGTGAAACAGAGTATTTGACAGTGTATTTATTGTTGGTTGTAGTGTGGTACATTGATCTTTGCCCAAAGCTAAACATCTTTTTACATTGTGTATACCAGCAATTAAGTACAAGATGTCCCTTTGTTATCCAAGTGAAGCTCTAGAAGCTCTTCTTCACAAAATCGTCAGTTACAAACCGATTGACAATGTAATAGATTTTGTAGAGCCGCAAGAAATGGAGAAAATTTTAACAGAAAAAATGTCAAAGCAGCATAATCCAAAGGAACTTGAAGAAATCGCGGATTTTGTGTTAAAGAAATGTGTGAATACTTCCCATACACTTTTTGTAAATCAACTGTATGGAGCTATGCATCCTGTTGGCTTAGCCGGGGCTTATATTTTGGAAAAAATGAATACAAATCAGTAAGCTTTATATTATTATTCTATACACTAGATGTATACGCGTATACACATACAAATTGAAAGTTGAACTGTGTAATTTTATATAAAAGTAATAGTATTAAAGTTACTTAAACTTAATATGCTGCCAAATTCTAGTTTTTCTCAATCAACCTTACTCGTCTTAGTCTATTGTTTAAGCAATGTGAAATATTATATCATTCATCCCACAGATATATAGAAAATTAAATAACAGAAGAAATGATAATTTTATTTCAGGCATACGTATGAAGTTGCCCCAGTGTTTGTCATCACTGAGAGATTAGTTCTAAAGGAACTTCGCAAATTATTTTTTGGCTCCGAAGAGGGAGATGGAATATTCGCTCCTGGTGGAAGTATGGCCAATATGTATGGCATGGTTTTAGCAAGGCACAGAAGGTTTCCTAATGTTAAGCAACAAGGACTATTCAATTTACCACAAATGGTCGTATATACCTCTGAAGACGTAAGTCGGATAAACAAATACATACAATGTAAATAACCTGATATAACAATCAAGTTAGGTAATTTGGATTTGCGATTAAAGATCACACTCGAAGTACCTACAGATAAAAAGGAATAGGTATATTACAAAATGTATTTTGTATTAACAATTATTGCAGTCTCATTATTCTGTCTCAAAATCAGCCAATTGGATGGGTTTTGGGATGGACAACGTTGTAAAAGTGAAAACCTCAAAAGAAGGAGCTATGATTCCATCTGAACTCGAGACGGCCATTGAACGGTCTAAAAGTGAAGGGAAAGTTCCTCTAATTGTTATGTCTACGGCAGGAACTACAGTGTTGGGAGCATTTGATCCTTTTCAAGAGATTGCAGAGGTAATCAATAAACGCCAATCCGTAAGGTTGCCTGTTGAATATCTTACCTCCTTCAATGCTTTGTATAAATATTCTTTGATTACATCTCAGATTTGTCAGAATCATTCAATATGGCTTCACTGTGATGCTGCTTGGGGAGGTTCTTTCATATTTTCAGAGAGATTAAAACAAAAGTGGTTATCTGGAATTGAAAAGTAAGGGTATAATACAAATGTATCACCAAATATGCCCATGTTTTTAATAAGCTACCGAATGTACCAACTAAATGTTCTTAAATCTACAGATGTGATTCAATATGTTGGAATGCACACAAAATGTTGGGAGCACCTTTACAATGTTCTGCATTTTTTACAAAGGAACCTGACGTTTTATCAGCCTGCAACTCACTTACAGCATCGTACCTTTTTCAACAGGATAAATTTTATCCACCTGAGTATGATGTTGGAGGTGATAAAAGTAAGTAAATTAACAAAGAAAATAACCATTTAATGTGACTATTATGCGCATTCTTGTACATGGAACATGGAAATAATTTTATATGCATTACAATTTAATGTAGGTTTCCAATGTGGTCGCAAACCTGACGCTTTCAAATTGTGGTTTATGTGGACTGCAGTCGGGACTGATGGATTCAGAGACCTCGTCGAAAACGTGGAAAATTGCGCAAAGTATTTTTAATTAAATTCATGTTAATTAATAGTTACTCGTTATTGAATTCAGATTTGTTTTATACATAATTGAAATTTTTAGATATTTTGCCGATTCAATTCGAGAACGAGAAGACTTTCTTCTATACTTGGATGGACATCAATGTACCAATGTTTTCTTCTGGTATATTCCTCTAAGACTAAGAAATGCGGAAAGGGACCCTGATTGGTATGAAGAGCTAGGAAAGGTGAACACAAACTATTCCTAAAATGTTCATGTAATTTAACTTGCTGTGACTTTTTCATTAAACCCTTTCTGAAATGTTTTCTACATTATTACTTTTTACTTTATGTAGGTGACAGCCAAAATGAAGGAACTTATGGTGTTTGATGGGTCGATGATGGTTGGCTACTCTCCTCTACCACACAAAAATGTACCAAATGCCATAAGGCTAGTTCTTGCAGCGAATCCACCGAAAACATCGAAGGACATGGACAAAATTATTGAAAACCTAGTGAAATTTGGAAGAGATTTATAATGTACAAAATACTATTTATAGTTGTGTCTTTCTATCCCACATTCCTAGTCAGTTCCTATTAATTTCCCACAAACCTATCTCTAGAGCATAGGCATACTAACCTATCTTTAGTACACTTTACCGAGTTACCAATCAGATAATATTACTATCATAAGAAACAATATTTCTGCAATGCACAACAGTATGTATTTTTATGCAACATTAACATTGTGATCGACAGTAGGTACTATAAATCTGTTGTGTGCATTAATACATATTAAACTTGTGGTGCGTACAAATGTTTTAAAACCAAAAGGATGTACATGTAATGTAGTAAAAAGTATCAGAAGAGTGGCCCAGAACGCAAACGTGCAATCATAGGCAGACGGACAGACATTGTGAAAAAGTTAATTATCACTTGCGAAACTAATATTAATGTTAGAGATAAAGTAATTATATTGCATAATGTGTATACATGTTGTATACAAATATATACGGTGTGTATACAGTAGGTAACACTAAACAAATCTAAAGCAAATTAAAGTGAAAAATTCTATCAAGTTGAATGGACAACCTTTGTAACTTCTTTACTGCACTTGACACTTTAGCATGAGGATGATTAGCATTTCCGCATTAAAATAAATACAAAATTAAAGTATTTAGCATACATAAACCTTAATAGCAATAATTAAGTCATATCAAAACTCTCCATGTTAGGTTGGAATAAGATCAAGTTGACCTACATATTATGCAACCTTTTGAAAAGCATCATATTTTCGGTTGTTTAAGGTTGTGTATTAAAAAGCCAAGCTTAAAGTCGGTTTTTGAAGGTAATAGGTGAAAGCACAATTCTTCCAGGGTTTTGGTGAAAGGAAAAGAAAGCTGAATGATTCATAATATGTAACTTTCCCTTGAGATACTTGGACGGGTAAAAGGAAGCGGGTTAAAAGGGTGCTGGGTGAAAGGAGCTGCTCACGTGCATATCATGGCGCTATTTGTTGTGGATTCTCCAAACTCGTGCTGGTGTTGCTCAACTTTTTGCATACAAAATTATACCGGAAATTAATTTTAATTTTTAACTGGCTGTAGTAATAGGATAGGACATTTATTTATGTTTCTTACAAGTGTAATCGTGTCGTAATAGTTGATAGTAATCGGGTGAAATCTTTCAGGTTAATCAGTGATCTCTAATTTTATACCTTTTTAAAAGTAAGCACCAGCAGTGCACAGTCAACAGTTAGTCAGTGGCACCGAAAAAACCGTCTGTTGTCTGTCATCTCTGTAAATAACTACCGACCGGGGGAGAGGACATCATATTGACAATAAAAGTAGGTAATTTGACTTGCTATTTTTTTGTTGCCTGCCTTTAATTGTTAATATTTTAAAGAACAATACTTATATTATTTGCCAGCAATTTTTCTTTATATTGACATTGATGGACTAACTCAGTTTTATTTTGTTATACAGTCAGTTAGTTTTTTCTTAAGTTACTTCAACTTGATCAAATGCGTCCACTATTTCGTGTAGCAGCAATAACTGGAATTTCCGGGTGGATTGGAGGAGTTCTAACTGAAAAATGGAGAAACACAAATGGTTTCTTTTTACGTCCGATTGAAGCTGCAGGTTCCTTTGGTATTGGTGGTGGAGGAGAAAAAGGATCCGGAGTTGTACCTCTACCCCCTGGAAAAGATGTGCCCGATTCTAATCAAATATGGGATACAAATGCAAAGCAACATAGAGTCTCTCAAGTAAATATATTGTTGATTAACCATATTTATAAGATATACACATTAGAAATCAGTCAAAGTGTGTATTAAAAACTAATTTCAATATTTCAATACCTACCTTTTGGATAGATCATGCGGTTCGGATTTCCGGGAATGGAAAATATTCGATCGTTTGAAAATTTTGTTTTGTCTTATGACCGACGTAACCGTGTTCCGAATTGGGTTTTCGAACATTTAAATCGGTACATTGTAAAATACAACAGCGAGATAGATCGTTCAAAATGCGATTTCTTTGAAGATGCTTCCGTACATCCCTTCTTTCGATCTACAAATAAGGATTACAAAGGCAGTGGTTATGATCGTGGCCATTTGGCTGCTGCTGGAAATCATCGACTTGCTCAACGCCACTGCGAGGAGACGTTTGTTTTGTCAAATATGGCACCTCAAGTAGGTGTAGGTTTTAATAGAGATGCTTGGAATTCTCTTGAAAAGCATGTTAGGAGCTTAACAAAAACTTATGATAACGTTTACGTTTGCACTGGTCCTCTTTATCTTCCTAGGTAAGTTGAGTAAACATATATTTTATACTGTCTACCATAATTTTCTAGCCTATGTACTTGAAAATATATTAATTTTGACATCCAATTTTCAGGCGTGATCCAAACGGTCGAAACTATGTACGGTATGAGGTAATAGGACAAAATAATGTTGCAGTTCCTACACATTTCTTCAAGATCGCTGTATGTGAACAAGTGGGTGGTCATTTAGACGTGGAAGCTTACATTATGCCCAACCAACCTATTGATAATAAAGCCCATGTAACTGCATTTATGGTAAGTGAAAAAATGATTTTTCATTTTTCCTTATAGTTTATTTGTCGATTTAGACAATGTTTTGTTTAACACAAATTTTGTGCAATAGGTTCCTTTAGAGGCGATTGAAAGAGCAGCAGGTTTGTTATTTTTTGACAGAGTACCGAGGACAAGTTTTAGATTAATAAACGGTCGAAAACCAACGTTTTAGTATAATTGCAGATACCTTATTTTTATTAGTGAGAGGAAATGTGTACTAAACATTATTTAAGTTCAATGATGCAAACCCGAGGCATGGTATATTTATATCATCAAGCCAAAACAATTAAATACGTAAATAAGTTTTATTTGCAAATATATTATTACGTTTTTAGCTCAGCGAGGAATGTTAATTTTTAGCTATACAACTATATATTGTACATCTGTAATGTATTATAAACTAGTATCACAAACTTTGTGTCGACCTTATTTATTGAGCTGATTGAATTGTGACATTGATATAATATTATTAGTTCTTTGTAGACTAAGGCAAAATAATGTGCGAATTGTTTTTAATATTGTTAGTACGACTGAAAGGAAATTATAGTGTAAAATGTTAAACATGTAATAGAACTGATCACAAAAACCTAATCAAAATAAAGCAAAATATTCTATTAACTTTGGATAAACTTTATTGATTAAGAAATAATCTTAACGTAAAATACTATGGATTACAATAATTTAGGATCCATGCGTTTATAAGTAGTAGCATTATAATTTCCTCTATCTGTATACGAAAAAGACATTTTGAAGAAATTTTTTATGCAGTTAAAAGCTTTTAGATTCAAATTGTACTTTATAGTATAAATGTTTCATTTGTAGCCTGACATGTTGCATGTAGCCATGCCTATTTGGCGTTTACTCGAAGCATCCAGCAAGCTAGTCTTCAAAATGCTCACAGTTTTATTTCAACATGGTGGATGCGTCTTCAAAGTAATGTATTTTAGCTTGAGAGTTTTATACCAGGCGCAGCGACGATGAAGGTCCAAAGGTTGATGAGTTAAATTACAAATGTGTAAGCTATGATTGTAACAAAGAAAGCACAATTTTAAAACAGGAAAGTTTTGAGTGTTGGAAAGAAAGGAGCTAGTAATGGACTTTCTTTGTCTTCAAAAAAGTATAAAAAGGTGATTTTCAAGAATCGTAGTCATACTTTCTCCAACCTCCGCGGAGACATCACATCCCATATTATTTCACTTCGTCGTTCGAATTTTTGGGCATCAGATCTAACATAGATCATGTTTTCTAGCACTATCAAGCGGGAGGAATCAAGGAATGGTGTCGCTGAAGAAGCCCATTTTGATTTTTCCTGGATTATTAACTTGTTGGAAGAGAAAGAATCAGCAAGTGATACCCGAAACAATACGGAACACGATGTAAGTAATAATTCAGTTAATTTAACCATATTTTGAGTAAATACTTTTATATTTTCCTTTTACGTTGTTTTCAGTAACTTATGGACAAAAATCTTTAAAATTCTGTTTAATGTGTGTTACAAATATCGCTAATATGTTTACACAATTGATTTCTTTTGTTTTTCATACAGAATGATCAGAAAAATGGGTTAAGTTTGGATTTATTGCATGAGCAGATTCCCGATATTGAATCAACACACCCCGAGAGACATGAACTGAATGTGTGGTCGTCATATCAAGACCAAATGCGTCACGAAAGTTCTAATCGGTTGAATACGATTAGTCCGTTTGGCTTTGACAGAGCACAGCGTATTTGGGCAAAGTCAGCCGATGACGTTGTCAATTGTGAGCCACAGCCAACGTATAGTCTCTGGCCGAAACAACAGTTTTTGTCGACGTATGCAACAATGAATCTTCAACACTTAGGCGAGGCATTTTTCTTCGTGGAAAGCACTGAAGTAAATTGGACTCTGGAAGGTAGTGTAGAAGCACTTATCAAGGATCCTAATAACAACGCTGTATCGTTTCACGTAGAAAAGGAAAATTTTCCAAATTCACATCGTTATATTTTATCGTTTCGTACAATTATTCCTGGGTTTTATACCATATCTGTACGAAGTGGATCTGTCAACTCCCGTCACATTAAAGGAAGTCCATTTTTTATTCCTGTCAGCCGTAATTATCGACTTCCTTCTCCCAGGCGAGCAGTCTCGTTCTTAGCTAGAGCCGTAAAAGCTTGGGGTGTGAGTTTCTGTCCAATAAATAGAAAGGTAATCTAACATTTTGAAATTAGTTAATTCATTGTTTTTTTTTCGTACACCCAACTTTTTTCTTGAAATTATCTTTCATTTTCAAATATTTTTTATTGACGAGAATAAAATTGAGAATGTAAAACTAATTTGAGTGATTTGATTCATACATTTTCAGATTTACGTGACTGATCGAGATGCTCATAAAGTAATTATTTATTACGAAGATGGAAAATTCTACAAATGCTTCGGAAGTCAAGGATCCGAGCCTGGACAACTATATCGTCCCTGTGGTATTACAGTTGACATTGAAAACCAGCGTCTTGTAATCTCTGACAAAGATAATCACCGTATCTGCCTCTACACATTGGAAGGAGATTTCATTTCTTGTTTTGGAAATAAGGGTCACAAAAATGGAGAATTCACATATCCGTGGGGCGTGGCTGTTTCCTCCAAAAAAAACTTAATTGCTGTTGCGGATTCTCGTAATCATCGAATTCAGTTTTTCGACCGGAATGGTGTGTATCTCCGAAAATACAGCGTCTTTGAAACTAATCCTTTTGAATTCAAATCTAAATTCAACTACCCGAGAGGATTAGTTTTCGATAAGAATGGTACATAGTACATACAAAAACTCAATCTTAGTACTACATATTATTATTCCATCGGTGCGTTTTTTAAATTACTTAGAAATTAATGATTTACTTTTTGTTTTTAGCCGATAATATATTCGTGACTGATTTCAATGTTCAAGACATCTTCAAAATCAATATAGAATTAACCAGCCGAACGACGATTACTCCGATTGGAATCGCTCTAAGTCGTCCTCAAGGAATTACTATTGATCAAATTGGCAATATTATAGTTTGCGATTCTCGTAATAACTGCATTCGTGTGATTAGTGCTTCAGGAGAACATATCTCGACCATCTCAGGCCACATTACCAATTCTTTTTATCATCCCCAAGATGTAAGCATTCTCTCCAATGGAGACATATTAGTTGTGGATGCCAGCTCAACAGTTAGAATTTTGTAAAGATTACAAAGAGTTGTTAGTTGGATTAATGAGACTTTTGTAATATAGATTTCCAATCATTACAGATATAGAAATTCTAAACATAAATTATGTTATTTGTTAAGTTATTAGTTTGTTATTATAGTAAATACTTATATGGGCCTAATGTTGAAATTTTGTATAACGTTGTTGTAAAGAACCATGAGAGCCTAAAAGTAATTGTAAAAGAAGGAAAGTGCAATTTGCAGTATTTTTTTGGTGATGGAATGTTTCATGCTAATAAATAGTTGAAACTGTACAAAATTGTTTCTGTTGTAACATAATACGCAGGTATTTGTAGTAAGAAAACCATTTATTTACTAACTGAAGTTGAACGACAAAAATATCATAGTATAGGTTCAAGTTGAACTTAGGATTCACGCAAAGTAACAGGCTGGTAGGACAGATAATTTAGTAATGTGAATCTGATAAATCGATCGTTACCCATTAGAGCATAACTGCTTCTATAACATGATTCATCATCTTTTGTATTTCTAATCAAATTTTACATTTTTAGTCCACAAGACACGTAACTGGATCAAATTGTAGATAATTTTATTCTTTACGGATTGCGATTGCATACGACCAGAACATAGTCATAACATAATAGTAGGTATAATAATAGGACACGTTAGTCTAAATGTGATACATGATAATTTGATAATATACTTCCTACGTTCCTACTACACTTATTCTTTATTACAACAATGCAATACACATTATTATTACACATACTTGAAAAACACTAAAACCTACACAGTGTGTGGTCATCTGTGGTCGTCACTGTCCCTGAGACGCACAACAAACCATTCAAACCACACGGAGCAAAATAATGTCACTGTCTGTAAATTAACAGGTATACAATTAAATATTTAATATTCATGTAGGTATAAACGTAGCATTCAGTATATAAACAAAGAGTAAGTCAGAGGGATATGATGGGACCATACGTTTTGTAAATAACATGTTAACTAAATTAGTACACTCTAAATGAATTTACTGACATAACATAAATTAAATAATAAATTCTAGTCCTTTATGTATTTACTATTGTAGTAGTAGTATGTAATTATGTATTTTTAGTAATTTATCTACACACTAATTTGTACATCGGAGGTAGCAATCTGCCAGCAACACTTACACTATTTGTATCTGTAATGTGTATCTAACTGTAGTTTCAGTTTTAGTAGTTATTTCAGTTATTAATCATCAAATGACAATTTTTTACTATTTCATTACACACTCATTCCATAATTTACCTGTACAAGCAACAACGAACTACACACGTAATAACACATCAACGCAAGCACGCACAATAATAATTATGCATGGTATGTATGGCTTTGATTGCCTACCCTACTACTCATTCAACGTCTCTTACACACTAAAGAGCTATACGCAACTACTTTAACACACGTTCACTGGACTACTGCTAATGAGTAATAAGTTTAATCAATAATATTTAATTAACAGAACATAAAAAATTCGCTATTTCCGCATGCATTGATGCATTATATAAGAATTATTACGTATTATTATTATTATTATTCAAAATGCATTTATGTGGTTGCTGCAACGTGGTGCTTGTATTATTCTCTAATTTTCCTAGCAAGACATTTCCAACTTTCAAATGGCTGAGACAACGACGATAAGTTGATAACAATGTATTAATTTCAAATATAGTATTCATTTTTGTTGCTTACTAGAGAAAACGGGACATAATAATCATTACGGCAGTATATACGACTACAATTGTACATTGTATTAATTATTATTACATAATAATATGCGTAAGTTAACCTAGCTATGTATTTACTTGACTGACTGACTACACACACTCACGTAAACTTAAGAATAATATATTACAACAAGAGCACGAAGGAAATTATTACATTTAGATATAGCTACCATTACAAACGGAGTTATTTGCAGTTGAGACTGAGACGAATTTTGTTGTGATGAGTTGTTTTTTCGTCAAATTCGCATTCTTTGATTCTTCTTCTATAATAATAGAGTAGGAGAGTTGTAATAGTAGTAGTAGTGATTTAGTAATGAGAGTAATTACAATTAATATTCTTAATCATATAGCATTAGTATTAATGAATAGCTATTACATCATAATAAATAACTATTGTTTGTTTGTGTTTAGGTACACTGGTTTTGTTTTGTTTTGCGGTGTATGTTGTTGTGTTCTGCTATGTCATACAATACAGCAGTAAGAGTAGTAGACCGTTTGTTTCGCCTTTGTTTTGATTCTTTTGCCAATAATTTCACAAAGATATTACTTAGTTTTAGTACTGACACTGGACATTTAAACAGATCGAACAACATGTTTAATTTGAGCGTTACATTTTTCGTTACTGCATGTAAATAAGTTTACAGACAGATTACAAATATTATTATAGTGTTTTGTATCTTCTCGACTAGAAGATTGCATAAACTCTCATTCTAACCATTAAAATGTCTGCGAGCCATGCGAATTAGCCCTGACCAATGCTAAACATATTGTAATAATAACATTATTATTAGAGTACTCATACACATAATGTTTTGCATATTAGTATTATTACTATTTATAGATAGCTTCCCAATTGATTACCATACAAATTACAATTTTTATTGTAGTTTAGTTTTGTAAATATCTAATGTGGTTGCTTTCACTAAAAGATGAGTTTATTAATTAGGACAGTTATAACACGAAGGGAAGTCTATCTTTACCAATTCGTTTATTTGTTGCATGAGTAGTACACATACTGATGATGACAACGCTTAATTACTTAGGCATTGATATACGTACAACAGTATATATTTATAATTATTACTACACCACATTGATACAGCTCATTATTCTAAATTTACATTGTACAGAGACAAGACACGATAATTTTCAAGAGAACTCCTAATTACTACACTCATCCACGAAATGGTGAATAAAACTAGAGTTAATATGATTTTTTAAATGTCGATTAGAGTTTGAAATTTGTTCAGGTATGCACGTTTAGATTTGTATGTATGCCTCTCTGCTTTCTTTTGCCTCAATTCATGTAATTATACCACCTTCTCTTCTAATAATATATATTAAATATTACAGACATATTAAGTAATGTAATAAATAAATGCAATCTACTTCTACCTACTTTACTTTGCTCGGTACTTGTGTATTTGTTATGTTTATTAGAGCTATAGAGCTACCTACTAGTTTCGTGTTGCTTTTTTACTCTTTAGCAAACCAGGTAATTCACAGCTTCTGTGTTGTCATTTTCTCGTTTCACTTATTATTACACACTTCCATATTTTTAGTATTTTTGCACATAAGCTTTCAGATCTCAACACAAGTGATGCTACATCAAGTTCAAGTTGAAGTAAATTTGCATAGCAGGTATTGCATTCACAGCATCTCTAAATCTCAACTCTGTTTCTACCACGCCCTTCAATAGCAAAGAACAATAATTCAGCGTCAAGGTAAATTGTGTCAACTCAGAGGTGTCTTATAAAACTACTTTTTTAAATTTTGTTACATCTGTCATCTAATACCATAATGTCAACTGCAACTGCGATGTCAACTGCATAATTTGTACGTTTAGGTTGTTATGATTTAGCATAGAAATTCAAGGTGACAAAAGTTGCGTCACATAGAAACTTACACAATAAAACTGAGGAAGTAAAGCACATATCTGACTTTTATGTTAACAAGTGTACTTATGCCTTCTTGGCATAAATAATAACTGACATAGACTGTATATAGTAAGAATGGATAGGGGTAAGGTAAAACTGCCTGCTTCATGCTACCCAAGAAAAAACACATTTGCTAATAATTGATAACAAAATAGGTACCTATTGTAAATTGTAACTATACATGTAATATACCATAATACCTAAATACAGCTAGAGTTATAACGACATAACATTATTTATCAATTAAAGAGATGAGGTATTATTAATTAATTATTAATAGGTATCAGACAATTTATACTTACGCATTATAATAGTTACTCGTACTTGTAGGTAGTTGTGTTGTGTTGTATTTTAAACTCCACTGAGTCTGTTACAATTACTGAGGGCATTTAACCGCTCCACAATACAGGAAGCAGATATTCGAGCCTCTGCATCCTGATCCCATGCATCTTTCATGGCTTCTGCCAACACCAGCATTCCAGGATGACTCATCCAATCATTCCTTATAGTTGGTCGCTTTCTTTGTGTCACTACGATATCATTCATCTCTTCCAAGGTTGGTTGTTGCCCAATAAACTCTTCAAATGGTAATCTGTACTCGCCAACTGGGCCCTGAAACACCACGTGAAACATGAGAGTTATAAAAGCTTCTAGGAATTCTAGTTGCAACACCATTTCCTAAGACCCAATTGAAATGTAATACTTCACAGCAATTATTTATTTAATTGGCAATATTTACCTGTTGAGCACTGCATCGTGATGCCAGCTCCCATAAAACCAATCCGCATGCATACATGTCGATACGCTGAAAATTGTCTCTCGTGAAACTGACTGCTCCTTCGAGAACTTCAGGTGCCATGTAGCGTCTTGTGCCAACCTAGTTTATCAGATAAAGTTTATTTAATTAATTAAATGGATCAAGATAGTTTATAATATATTTCAAGATATTGAAGATAACTTTAATTTTATGACAGACGATCATAAGATAATAATACATACCTGGCCATGACACGTGCCCACCGGTTTTGTTGGGTAGAAAATATGGGCAAGGCCAAAATCTGCAACACATGCAGTCAAATCAGGGCGCAGCAAAACGTTTTTCGATTTGAAATCTCTGTGAGCTACGGCCGGTTTGTAGCCTTTGATACCGGAATCAATTTCTTCATGAAGAAAAGCCAAGCCCTGACACATTGTCACAGCCACTTTGAGTAATTCACTCCACTTCAAACTATTGCCCTGCAGAAATAAATATGTACGATTAACAATTAAACATATTTAGTTTGCATACAACACTCCATAAGTATTGTTAATGATAGATTAATGTTTAAACCAATAAAAGAAATCAGAATACGATGTGTCTATCATGAAAAGTTTCAGAAGACCGTCGTAAGTTTCATCATATTAAAAACTTCAAATTGAGGGCATTGACAAAGACATGGTAAATCCATGAGATCCAACTAATTGCCAAACCAAATGAATTTCTTGAAATGCAAAAAAATTCCATACTTTGAGGTAGTCATAGAGAGAGCCTTGCTCTAGATATTCAGAAATGAGCCACAGCTGGTGACTGTCACCATCAGGGTGATTACGAGCTCCAATGAATCTTAGAATCCATTCGCTGTCGCACATCAAAGGAAGAGAATATACTTCTTGCTCCAATTTCCAAGAAGCTTTCTCCCTGAGCGGTAATATTTTTACCGCAAGATAAGAATTGCTGCCTGCCATTGAAGCTTTCCACACGTTTCCAAATCTTCCCGAAGCTTTCACTTCCATCAGAGTAACTGCCAAACCTATTTATACAAATGACGATGAAATAAAACACATAACGTATGTTGCTCCACAAATACAACTAAACTATCTATTGTCTATATCAGAATACGATGTGTCTATCATGAAAAGTTTCAGAAGACCGTCGTAAGTATCATCATATTAAAAAAAACTTCAAATTGACGTAAATCCATGAGTAACGTAAACTAAACTATCTATATAGACTTGTTTATGCAACAATAATATTTTAACATACCATAATTACTTTCAGATTTGTCCAGCAAAATGTTTTCCTCGTCTGTCAACCCGGACTCCGAAGTAGGCAGTGGTTTTTTTAGGATTCGCCTGTGAATGAAGAAAGCCCCCGTGACAAAAAGTGCACAAACCAGTGGAACCAAAGTGAAAACTAAAATTGAAGACGGTCTTGTAGGGGGTGGTTGCATCACTGTCTTGGCTAAACAAAAATATTTCAAAATTAGTTAATTCTGGATAAATACCCACATACTTCACTGCCAGCGACTTTCTCTTATTGTTAGTTAGGTTGGTTGCTATTTGATATCTGTTGTCTAAAAATTTAGTTTTAGAGGCCTGGTTTTTAAACTAGAGAAATCAAGCATAAGCTTCCCCAATTATATCAACATTGATTTTTCGTTAAGCCTACGCCTCCTTCAAACAGTTCCAGAAACAACAATACTAAAAGTTGCTGAGAATGTTGTTTAAAAATCATCCCTTATTGTCCAAACATATTTAAGGGAGCGAAGAAGGTAGAAAGTAGTTACGATTACGATAATCATTTTGAATGTCGATAGGTGTTAAATTTTTGAAAAACTTACGTTTGACAGTTGAGGGTGTCGGTTCCGGGTCCCAAACATACTCCTTGTTGCAATTATCCTTAGAGCAGCAACAAAAGAGTGTGTATGTATTTGTAGCTTCATCATTGCGACGAAAACCTCTTTCGACGCAATTATCATGGTCGGCACACTGCTTGTCATTTAGAAAGCAGCCTTTGTACTGTAAAGTGTCCTTCGTGGAATCATTAGACTTTTGCCAAAGAACAAAACAACCGTGACTACTGGAAGGCCCGTCTTCGCCACACACTGTTGTTCTTTGGGAGTTACACAGACCATCAGTTTTTGACCCGCATTCAGTTACATTGTAATACTCACACTCCAAGCTGAAAGCTGAAGTAACTGCAATTAAACAATTATTTAAATTAGGATTTGTACTACAAATATTATTATTTATCATAGCATGTTTGTAATTTATGTAATTAATTGTTATCAATTTGTTGATAAAGATTGATGGGAAAACTGATTAAAAATGGAAGAAGAGACAAGGACAACACACATTCAATATTGGTCAAGGGAGACGGGGGAGAGCGACTGTTAATCTGTGTGGGGGCCCTTAAGTGATAATTATTGATAACCGTATTTCTTTGGTAAACCGCAACAACAATATTTTGACTTGTACATATTATATTGACATTATATACAACATTTACTGCTAATGACTATAATATAGTAATAGTAATGACTAAAGATGAAATTACTGATACAATATTTTTGTCATTGTCAAGGTCAGTGATACATACAACATTCAACATTTAACAAATTGCTTTTTGTTTACCTAAATAGAGAAGTCTGAGAATCCCAATGGTAACGTAAAGACATGCACTCTTCATTTCACGCTGTTTTAATGGCCACTGTGACGACGACAAGGATGAAGGATTAAGTACTATCTTGCTTCCTTACACTCATTCTATTACATCTATTTTTACTATTTATTTAACGGATTACTACGATGTACGAAGTCGGAAGGATCACGGATGCGTTCCCTTCGTAAGAGATTCAATATTATTATTATGCCAGTGTTTGTGCTCACTTCTATCCTGAGTATATTATGAACAATGTTGATGTTATTATGCACTATGGGTACACAATTCAATTCAACTTTAATTATAATTCTTTGTCGTAACTCGTTTAAGTCGCCGTCGTGTTGTGTAGTTTGAGTGACCCAACTACAACCAACTTTTTCCGTAGAAAATGTTTGTGGTAGTGAAAAACAAAAATAATGTTGTTACAGAGTATATGTATGTTGTAAGTATGTATGTATGTGTATACACGATACTACAAGATGCAAAAGTACGCAGACTGCTACACGCATAATTGTCCTGTCCTATCCTCCTCTCTCTGTGTAGTTTGTATAGAACAGAAGATCACGTAGTAAATAGTAAAAGTGTATAATAGTAAGTTCAACTCTTTTGTGCGTAGTTAGGTAGTGCAGGAACAATCTGTGTATACAGAAACACAAAATAGTAGCTAGTCGTAGTTAAAGGGTTAGAATGAATGTATTTTTGTATATTATAAGCTAGATATATGTATATACCCACACACATCTATGTGAACGTGAAGGGCTATATACATTTACATACACATAGTCGTATAACTCTAAGTACAAGCTCTAAAGCACAAGAAACGATATGTGTAGTAAAGTACATATATAGTAGTCTTAGCATTAGTAGTGGAGTAGTATTGTGATGAATAAGTGTAGCATCAGTGCATCAGCAGCTTTTCCAAGTAAAACATACAGCAATTCAGTTACCATTTGTGCGTTGTAGGGTGGGGGAGTAATAGGTATAACCTAAGCTGCAGTAGTTACAATTGGCCCTTATGACATATACTTATTTGTCAAAGAATGATTAATTTAATTGGCTGTAATCCTTTCGTATTATTATGCTAAATTGAATGAAGTATGTAGAATGATCACAGTTTTTACAAGGCAGCATGAAATACAAGTGATCTCTGCAACAGTCTCCGGAACATAAATGAAACGGGAAGTGTTTCCTAAAAATGTTATGCACGTTATTTCGGACTATATGGAATAGTGCTTTAATAGTTACAGTGATAAGACCAACATACCTGAGCACTGCATAATCATTGTTTTTAAACGGTAGCAAGTAGCATGGCATTTAATGAGCAATGAAATGACACAATGTGGTTACGCAACATTATGTGCCCTTAAAGCGCTTTGGCGTAAAGCATCTTTAAGTGTTTTCATTTCTTGTCTAACTTTAAAGTAAATGTTGCTTTTATCTCCTAAATCAATTATTCACTGTATTAGTTTAGTATGTACTTGTTTTTTGTCAGAGCGCTTTAAGGGCATATAATGTTGCGTAACCACATTGTATCATTGCTCACTAAATGCGCAAAACGATTCTCTACAAGATAATATGTATAGTGGTTTATTTCAAAATGCCCTGTGACCTTTATGAGATAGGCCTAATTAAGGTTTAACCCAGCCCATGTATAAGTCCTATGGACACTGAAAACTGATCACGCTGTATTACAGCCATTCTTTGTATTACAGCATAGATTTTAGTCAAGCAAATTGTCTCACCATTATCGATTACGTCCTTACAGTCCTTAGGGACATGATATGCTGTAATACTTAAAAATTCCTTTTTAGCTTTTGCAAGTAGGTGCTTCTAATTTAGCGTTTTTAAGTATAAAATGACTCACAATAAGCATTTATTCTGCTTGAAACTGGTTGGGGAGGGTTATCATTTTATGTAGTAGCGTTAAAACTGTAGGTTTCCTTTCACCACTATACACTGCTGTACCGTACTTGCACATGTAGTAGAAAAGCTCTGCCTGCGTAGCGTCGTGTCGTAGTCGTAGTAAAATAGTAACTAGCCAAATCAAGGAATGGAGCAGCCATTACTATTGAATTGTGTCACGTGGTTTGCCCTTTTGACTTAAGGCCATACTCATTCATAACAATTACACTTCGAATACCAGCATATGAGACCATACATACTAGAACTTTAGATACACCACAAACCAGAAACCACATAGGTACAAGGCATACGGCATACACCTACATTTATATGTATTTTCTATAAAGACAAAACAGATAATCATACATTTGTACCAGGAACGTAGTAAACACTCATAATAATATACACACAAGACAAAACGCGATGGGTACAGTTTAGTTTAAGTGTACCTAAGCGTAAAAACACATGCACGCATGCAACAGCATTTTGTAGGATACATAATAAAATAATTCAGTAATGAAATGAGTGCTACATGATACAACATACAATATGACTTTACAACAAATTAATGCAGGAAACCTAAGCATCTTTTGCGTTAATGTAGTTTAAAGATATTTAAAGAATAATGAGGATCAAATATTAAATACATACTACCTATACATACATCACATTACATTTCACTGTTAAGTTGAGCTTAATCAAACTGAACAACATTTTTTAATAACAATGTGCATATAATAAGTAGCAGTGTTATGTTATAATATATATTTACTAGTAGCAGAGGTTTTATTGCAAATCAAAATGGGATTTTTATGATTTTCAGCAAACGTCAATTTTACAGATTTGACTACTTTACTATACTACTATACTACATGAAAATGCCATACACCCTACATCAACGTTATCATTATTAATCTCTATAAAACGATAACTTTCTGGTTTTTGTTGCACAAAGTTATTTAATGTCTATACTGTACACAGTAAGATGAAGTATTATTTATGACTACTGAGTGAGTATCTGTAACTTAACATTTAAATGTAAACTGTAACGTAATAATATTCAACCATATTATTATGGTGGCAGGAAAAGTCAGTTACGACAGAATTTATTTAATTTAGCTAGCTAAGTAGCTTTAAGTACTTCAGCTGAAATGACTACTGGTTATGCCGATGACAAAATTATGGCAATCTGAGCCACGATATTTAAATCTACTAAAAAGCATAATGTACCATGTTGTGTAACGAAATTATAATACATAGAAAAAACTGCTATTAATTTTAACAGCATTTCCTGTCATATCGTTCAGACTAAAGGAAACCTACCTAGCTAAATAGTTGCTAGTACGTGTATGTGCAGTTTGTGCAGTACAATACAGGGAATCTAATACAAAAACTTCTCGAATAATCAACTTGTCACTTTATTGCCAACATTAAGCAGTTTGTTTACTCTTTCATAGTGGCTAACAATATTTGTCAAAACACATATCTTGACTAATAATTAATTAGGCTTCTTAAACAAAGTGTTTAAAGTGATTCAGTCATCAGATACTGCTACGGTCCTGACTTCTGTGATCTTCATTCGATTCACACTTTAGAGATCTTCATACGTACACATCGCTTGGCCGTTGGATGGCGAGAAGCAGACTTCGTTTAAACAACAATCTTGAGAATATTTATATCATGATTCCGATCCTCTACGATCTGATGTGACTATTTAGAATGCATTAAATTCTAATGTTACGTGAGCTTTACTTTAAGTAAATAATTTTAAGTTCATGAATTGAACATAACTAATATGTTATTTAATAACATATAACTAAACTGTTATATCTATCCTTGACTAGTGACAACTTGGTATTGAACAGAAATGTCCCTTTACGAAACTGATATTATCAGTTTGATTTTATGATTTATTATCGTGATAAATCACATAGAAAATGAATTGGACAGGGACTATATATTAATGTAAGACTCTGTCTAGATATATAATTTGCAATTATTATTTAGAATTGCCTACTTGTTTGTGTTTAGTGTGTATGTACTAAATCTAAATGTAAGTGATCCATTACTATGTGTCATATTGGTGTCATACATACAAGTAATACTAGGTTTCACAAAGCAAACTTTTATTGTTGTCAATGAGTAGATAAGAATACTGACTCCAATGTTATTTAAGGTATACCTTAAACCTAGACCCACAAGACTTAAACTTACTAATTATTGATTACTTACCTTTTTTCATTGAATTGAAGGTGCGGTTAAGTGCACTGAATATTATGTTTAATGTAGGGTACATTATAGTATTAGTTTTCGGAATGGAATTACTGTAATCTATATTTGGTCATTTTAACACAATTTAACTCATCGATTTACTTTTAATTCTTTTATGTTTTGATTACAATTGTTTAAATTAGTGTCATACTGTCAAATATACCTAGTATAAGGCTAGTGAGACTTAGGTAACTCACTATGTATATTTACTTCGAGGCACTTCGTAATTTCGAAGATACTGCAGGTACCTATACATATTGTGTATATAGAGAGCTTACTTTTT
>JAQFYB010002991.1:0-21411 GCA_034694085.1 Pogonognathellus longicornis | reverse complement strand
TTATACACGACATTTTTTGTTTAGCTTATTTTCTTTTATGTAATAAATAAAGGTTTTGCACAACTAAGTTGCATTTAAAATAGTTTCGGTTTCGAAGGTGTAGAAAATGGTAACTTTTAAAGCAAAGGGAAAAAGGACGATTTGGAAACAATAAAGACTAGGGAAATGTTGCACACAACAGTTTTTAACATTTTATACATCAGAGCATTTAAAAACACAAAATATTTAGTTTTTCGTTTTTGTTTGTAGAAATTCGGCTGAAATGACTTTAAGTCTCAAGAGGAGAAAAATGAATACAAATATAGCAACCAAACCAAGTGTGAAGAAACAATAAAAAAATACCGAAATCACTCATGTAAAATTAAAACAAGACAATGAGCAAAGGTTTACATAAGATAATCAAGTTGCAAAAATAAGTTCAAATTTTAATTTATCAATTTTTAAGGTACGCCATAAAGGCCTGATGGAGGAGACTGTGGCGGTGCTGGCGCTGGACCGGATGGAGCTCCTCCAGGAGGTCCGTATCCTTGTTGTTGCTCTTTATTCTTGTACCGAATGAAATAAACTTCCGGTTTACTTGGCTTCGTTGGAGCAGGTCCGTTTATCTTGACATCAGGAGCCTGAAACACACAATTTGTCCATTATAAGAATAATATTGTAGAAACACAAAAGATTTTATGGATATTATTTTTAGTTTGTAGACATTATATAATATTTATTGCTAATAATTACCGGTTCTGGTTTTCTCAACAAAACGTAGACGAGCGTCTTCTGCTCGGGATGGGGAGGTAATTCCACTTCTTGTTGCTCTGGAGGTGCTTCAGTTGGTGCCTTGATGAAAATAATTTTGTAGTGTCTGAAAAATAATAATTGATATAATGTGTAGGTAAATATTTAGTCGTCCCAAACTGATGAAGTGCCTAACAAGTAAGATTATTCAAATGTAAAATATGTTTTATTTTGTACAAACTTTTCTGGTGCTGGAGGTGGAATGTATGGACGAGCTCTTCTCGGTTCTGGAGGTTCGGGTTGAGCTACATGGACAAATCTGCATGAAAATAAATGTCAATTATAAACCATGCTTAATTCTAATAAGATACATTTAAAAGAGTTTGAATGAATAAATTTAAGTATTAATTACACATGTCTGTGCACTCCTCCTCCTTGAGGGGCTCCGTACTCTGGAGCAGACGGAGCATATTGTTGAGGAGGAGCTCCATAAGATCCAATAGAATTCTGATATTGAGGTTCTGGTTCCCCAGCTGCCAGCATCCCAAAAGATGCGACCACCTAAATTTAAAGCATATTTGAGTATATTCTTCCATTATAACCAAACCAATGTTAATCAATGTTACTACACTAATAACCAATAAAGTCGATTTCGTCCTATGTACAAATAAGTATTAACTTATTATCAAAAACGCTTTAGCAATGTTTTTATCTGTATCAAAAATGAATTTAAACAGGAAAAATATTTTTTAATATGCAAACTGTCTGCTGCCAAAATTAAACTATAAAATTATTACAACGCACACACTTAAAAATGGAAAGTTGTCTTACCAGAAGAATTTTGAACATGATAATAATTTCTCTTTGGTATACAACAGCGTATAGCAAAGATGCTACTTTAAAGCTTCTGAAAAAATGTAATCCTTTTTCCAGTAACAAAACTTATGGTTTGAAGACTTAAGAAGGAACACAACTCTGTGACGAGTACAGCTTTAGCGATGAGACTGATGTCCGTTTGTGAATTGGATTTGGTTTATAAACCCGATGGAAACAAGCCAAACTGCCCAGAAAATTATTCATACTTAGGTTCAGATTCAGAATATTTACTACTGTTAAAGGGAACCATTACACAGCACAGTAGTCTCGTCTTCTAAATCGTAAAATACCTTTACTAGTCATAAATGTAGACACGCATAACATTTACTACTTGTAAATAAATACACAGGTAGCAACCATCAAATCTTATGTCAAGTCAAGCCAAAAAGAACAACGACAACGACGGAACCATAAAAAATACATAAGTAGTGCCACTGTGTAGAATGAACGGGCGTCAGTCGGAAGGGGGCTGCTGCTCATCATCTCATCCTTATTAAATGTTGGTGACTATACCACAAGTATTAAAATCAGGGACTAACTTACTTTGTAAAGACGGCAACTCATCATGATCTCATACTCTGTTACTTATCAAACGAAACATTACAATAAAATGCATTATGAACTCTACTTACACACAGACTGTCCATCCACTTAATGTCTTGTCTTGTATCTGTATATGAAGCTTGAAATATAAAATCCAAGTTATTTCTCTATTAGTAGCCAGCAAAGTAGCCACTTCATTTTCATAGACTTTATTAATGCTTTCATTCACTCATTGTCATCAGGCAAAACGTTTGTGCTGTAACTCTAATAATGCTGCAAAGTGCCGGTAGAAAAGCTTTCTACAACTATAATACATACATCGAAACAATACATTATCAACTTACAATATTAGTAACTCCAATGTATGTATAATATTGTATAGTATTGGGCATTTGAAATTAAATACAATATATTGTGATGTTACTAACTGTGTGTATTCCTTTATCTCGTGTGCTATTTTTTGTGTGATATAAAGAGCAATTCTTATACTGAGCAATATTTAATAACACGACAGCATAACATATTATTATCACTCTCTACTTGCGTATGCATACCTAGACCTAAGTAGGTACTTTTAGCAAATTATGATATATAGTGGTGTTTTGCATTATAAAACAGTTTTATATAGGTACGTTTTTGGCAAAAGAGAAAGAAAAATGCAATGTGCTATAAATTTTGCAAGTTTTTTTAAGCTAAGATGCGAATCATGCATCCTGCTATGTCCATGACATGATGATCAGCTCCTTCATTTAAAAATGACAAAGAAAAGTATCTTAGCATTTAATCAAAAAGCCGACCTGTTTGCGTGGAAAAAGTAAGTGCAAGGAGGATTGAAATGCAAGACGATTTAGCTTTTCATATAAATCTTGAGGCAAAAGGAATGCACTGATTTTATTTTTCATCGCTTCATTCTTTTGAGAAGAGGAAATCTTCACGTTTTAATTTTCCGCGTGCGTTAATAATATTGCATTTTTGTATGCAGAGTGTGGCTATGAAAAGAATCCAATATTTATCATGCAGTTTGCGTTCGCAACAAAAAAGCAGTTTCCCTTTCCAGTTTAAATGAGTTCTAAAATGCTTTATGTAAAGCATAATATGAAAATCGAATGCGAAATATGTGTCAAACAAAGATGACAGCAAGGTTCCACTTGCGCACGGATTGGCAAATGAGATGATCATTTGAACACTACACTGAGTAGTTAGTACAGGAGCAATAGCCGCAGTTTTTTACTTATGGAAAATGAATACAACATTTCATTTAGATCCTATATTTCACTTCATACTTCATTTTTTGCTCATGTGTTTTACAATTTCTACACAAATTCAATGTTGTTGAATAGAAAACAAAATGAAAGTTTCCTCACAATTTACCACAACGTTATATTTACACTCATACATGCTACGATATTTTTAGATGTGAAATGATGATTTGGATTGAAAGACGTAACCTTGAGTGTTGCACAAAACAATAATTGATGTGTAAAAAGTGTTACAATACTATTTAGGCATATATAGACTACTTATACCACAAAAACTACTAATAATATAACATCATGAAGGCATGATGAAGGTACTCGTGTGTACTTTGCATGTACACATGTACCTCATAGGTAAATATTATTTCTGATGGTAGCCCTGCGATTAATTTTTAACTTGGATGCACAATGCGCTTAAAACAACAAATGAATTTTAGACAGTCAGATAAATTGATTACAATTAAGCAATAAGAACAATAGGTAGTGACGCAACGTGTTTAAAGAGCCTTAATGTCTTGACATTATGATATATTCGAATACAAATTGTACTTTTATCAACATACCGTCAGTTGACGGAACAGATTCAAGAGAAAGACAATACCAGTAAGATAATGGCACATTAGTATTATGTAAACTGTATGTTCATCAGCAACAATGACATGCATTGGTAGCCCATTTAGGCATTTACTTTACAAGTCCCTAATGTACACAATTTATTCATTTCTTTCTGTCATTTGTTAATTTACATATTACAATAGGTACTTCAAAATATAGCTATACATTTAGATTCTTACTAGTACCTACCATGTTTTACTGTGTATGTACTTGTACTAATAACAAATTGCATTTATTTAAATTGAGACATTTTTACTTGAGTCAAGTCTTTGGTGTTGTCTATTATTCACTTCAATGTTACACGCTTTGTAAAGACACAGATAACATTCAATTTGGGCAACTACTATTATAGGATACACATGTGGAAAGACAAGTTGATATGTTTTGACATGACGTGAGTTGACTGCTGGAGGCTTGTGTTGAAATATGCGATTTGAATTATAGATAATAGTAGCACAAAATATGTACCTACTCAAGAAGATTTATGTATTTGTATACTTACTACTGTACTGTAGTTTAAAGCACTTACAAACACAAAGAGAGTTACAGCCGTAAGAACTAAAAAAAGAGAACAAAAACTTATAACATGCTCCCTACTGTGTCAATCCATTTGCCACCATCCATCAGCAAAGTCCGCAAGCTGGGCTCCCAACTTAGAAATTTGCAAGCTTAACCAAATAATAAATGTAGAGACGAATTATTATGATTCTCATAATTTATGTGTGTTCCCATCAATCTAACTAACTAGTAGCACATATAAACATATGCCGTCGTGATTACTGTGTTTATCTTTCGGCGTGTGTGAGAGGATACATAAATGTAGATTCATATCTCTGTTTGTATTGTGCCGTGTGGAATGTAGTTAAAAAAGTTTGTGCAATGCACTTTTATGAAAAGAATGCAGTTAAGATTAAGATCAAAGTTTAAAAAGAAAATTAAATGCTTTTGTACAAATTTTCTCATGAGACTCTTCAACTTCTTTACAATGTATATCCTTTATACACTAATAATGTGTATAGATAGGTATATGTATTTAGGTAGCATATAAGTACTCATGAAATAGTAATCAACATTTTTATACAAATTTTCATGAATGATTCGAAAAATTGAGTTGTTTCTTGCGATTCACTTGCTTTTATTAAAGATATTGCATTTGCAGACGAATTATATAACAAGTTAGACCATTGAAAGGATCATGAAAGACATAATAATGTATGTTTTAGGTACATGAATGTAAATAATTGTACAAAAGATGAGTAAATAGTATAATAAAGATTTAAGTGTGGTTTGATAATAGCGTGTAAACAAAAATTACACGAATGTCTTGTGTAGTAGGAAAATGAAAATACTTCTGTGAATGAAATGGTGTCGGCAAAGAGTAAAATGAAAGATGGAATATTAGCAAACAAGACGAAATGAAGTTGAATTTCCTATTGTGTCTGTAGTCTGTACATAATGCACAATGTATCTTGTCCTGAAGGAATTTAAACGACAAAGCCCACTTAACTTTTGACTGCTTCAAGAAATTAACCATTACAGCATTTTGGAGTTTGACTGTGTCAAGTCCAATTCACTTTTAGCACAAGAGGCGGACAGTTGCAGGCAAATAAATTTGTATTCATTTTTCACGTGCCGAGTGGAGTGTTGAAAAAATGAAATGAGATAATTCAAAGAATAACAAGTTATATCATTGAAAGTTCTTGTATGTAGATACATTGAAAAGCGTACCTGATACTGATGATGATGTTGATAGTCTAGAGCTATTATAATATCGCAAACACAAACAGAACGCAATAACATACAAATGACACTCACTTACACATTTACATGAAACATAATAATATGTCTTAATAATTTTTGGTGAACAAAATTAGGTATATACTAATATGTACATATGGGTGGGAAAATATCTTTTTCTATATTTATCGAGTAAAGTTAATTATACCCAAATACTTATAACGAACTTGTCTGTACTAAGTTTTTTTAAACTTTTATCGCATATTTATTGAGTAAATATTTAAAGTTTAACATGTTTTGATTGTTCACTACATTTTAAAACTAGAGATAAATGGGTTTTGCTTAGAATGATCCCTTTCTCTTCACCGTTTTAGTAAACACTTGTGGCTAAAACGAATAGTGATGTACCCCACTTTCTTCTTCTTTGTCCATGAAAATTATGACTTTTCTTAAAAGTTTCCCCAATCACAAACTTGTTCGTATGTTGGGTAGTTAAGTAGTGAGTAAAAGCACCTGTAGATAAGCTCTAATAATTTCATTGATCCAATTTATTAGTTTTGACTGAACTGTAATTATACTATGTTTTATTTGCTAATTTAATAAGATATAAAGCAAGTCGACATATCGTAGGTACTTTGAATAAAGTTAGGGATGTAAAGTTAGGCTTTTGTAGCATGAATATCCTATACAACGGTCCTCTAAACTTTGAATAATTTATTTTTGAATACTTTAATTCACACCATTTACACTTTTCACTAACCAATTCTGATTCTAATTTTAACAAGTCTGACTTTAAAATTCTGTCATTGTGAATGAAAGTCCTCCTTTGTCATTTTCTCCAAGAATTTTAATCCTAGTACAACAAATATAAATAAATAACCATATTTATAATAGTATTAGTGTATACATACACTCTATACATTGAATTGTTCTGTCAACAGGCACAATCGCATATTTATAGACGCAGAAGACCGAGTACTTTGCATACTATTTAATGTAGCTACTATATTTCTGCATGTCCAGTAGCTTTTGAACCTTACTTGGATATCACTGAATTGAACTGACTTTAGTCGAATATGGATTTTAAATGTTTGACTATTATTTGATGAATCCCTGTAAGTGGCAATACTAAACGCATCAAATACCAGCTTAAAAAGCGAAAGTTTATGAGACGACTAGTATGAGATTCGCAACACGTAATAGCTCACAACACTGCACTTTACTTAAAAAGTAGCTGTTGTCATCGTCAACGTGTGAATACATGTGTAATTCAAGTTCCAAAGATTTATACTTATGTTTTCATTGTGTGTGCGTATACACGTACTGATATTTTTCTTGTATTACCTTACCTTTGAAAAGTATTTCAAAGAATGAATCATCGAAAAGTTTACGATGACAAGACGTGTGTGCTGTGTCTACAAATGAGTATTATATGCAATAATATGAGATAAGAAGACACAATACTACAATATTATTATGTTCCGAGTTGTTGCTGCAATACTTCATTATTATATTCATATACCTAATATAACAGTATTAAATCTTGACTGTTTACACGTAGAATATTACAGCACTGCGTTTACTTAAACTTATTATTACGTGTGAAAACACTTTTTGACGCTCCAATGAGTTTCTTTTATGAAAGAATCAAGCGAGACATCGAGAGAGAACGAACTGCAAGACGGGGCTCATTTCATCTGTTGGCTATTAAACATGAGATTTCTGATGACTGCAACACACCATACCATTAACTCTGCTTATTAGCAGTTAAATACTTTATATTACTAGCAATAGGTACCTGTAAGTCTATACCTTATTATGTATCTGTAGGTATACACTTAGTTACTATAATACCTAGAGATGCCTTTCTTCATTGTCGAGTTTATATCTGTACTTTGTCATATGACAGAAAATGATATTTGATGTGTAAAACTGAAAGTAAGTACTTAACTGTAATGTAAAGTTCTTTGCTGAAATTGTTGACACGGACATGACAGTCATACGTAGGTACTTAGGTATAGGTACTAGTGAAATGAGCAACTTCCTTAAATGCAATCTTTACCATCGTCTCGTATTCAATGAGCTCTGTGTAAAAGAAGGAGGCAAAATCACATCTCACGACTTGACAAAAAAGACGAACAGGAAAATAACATAACTATATAACCTTTTCGTTCTGCACGTTGCAACGTTCCTCTCTTCTTCTTTAAGTAAGTGCATTTTGCGTGATCAAGATAACTTTACATACTTCATTTATTTTATGACTTACAAACAAAGAAGTAAATGCTAAGACTAGGATAGCCATTCATTTTAATCTACATTTACCTAGGTAGGTAAGGTACTAGCTATAATAAAATAAAGGTATTGGTAGGTAATCGTCAGTGAAGAGTCAACAACAACGTTAAATCTGTAACAAAACCATTTCATAAAAAATGTTATTTAATCCTAAAAATAAAAGAGAGAACACGAATCTGTACAATGGACTAGAGAAGAGAAACCTTCACAAAACGATAAAACATACAAACGAATGTTTATGCAACAATCATTTTAATGCGGATGTATTGAAGGTGAGTTGAGTTTATTATGAATATGAAAAATGCATTCACACAATTCTACAAAACCTAGTCGATCTGTAAATGAAAACATTTTTCAGGTTTAAAATAAAAATAAAAATCCATATAAAACATAATCGTCAAAGGCAAATTCCATATAAATAACACTTGGTGATGGTGAACACTTTAAATTAATTTATCGCAATGAAGATTATTTTTTGCCTCGTATTTCGCATTGTAAAGTTTAAAACAAATTATGATGATAGAATTATGAAAGGTATTAGGTACATCTCACATACATTTGACATTACCTTAACCAGTTAAAGCTCAAATGCTAGAGTAATTTTACATGTTTTCGGTAGCAATTTATTACTTGCTGTATGTACCTACGCAAAATGTATATAGTTTTGGCCAATTTCCAAAGCAATTTTCAATATATTATACACACGCAAAACTTATCGAGCTACCCAGCTTTGCAACTGCTATTGCCTATACATAATATTTCATGAGACTATCTCGAACTACACGCTACCTTACTTTGACTTTAGTTAACTTCACTTGATTCGTGTTTAGTGCAGTCTATTTAACTTGTCAAAATCATAAAATGTGTCGAGAGATAACTGCTATAGTTTCTGAAATGAGGATGTTAGCGATTTTTAAATTTGCGAATCACGAACTAGCGTGTGAGTCGTGCTTATGCAAGATTTCACTGCGGTATCACAAAGTTATGCTGTCAATTAGATTGGCAAAGCAAGGTACATTGCCATTTAATACTGTGTATATTTCTACTACATTACATCGTGTAGGTAATAAATGTTTCATTTTTTGTTTGTCTCGTCTAGTTTTCTTTCCATTTTTATATGATGACGCATTGACTCATCCTATGATCCAGTTTGACTTTGCTAGTCTCGCCAATAATTTTTTTACGTTGATTCTTATGCATAGTAAATTATCTGTAGTGTAAGTGTAAGTAATGTAAAATACGCAATGATAATCATAAATTATTTTTACACTCTCGTTTAGTTGTTTTTAAATTATGCACAATTTTATAATTTATAATGCGTATCATTTTATGTGTTCATGTTTACATCGTAGTACTATTTAACTAATTAATGTTAAACTACACAGACATATTTTACACTTGGATTCATTACAATCATTTTCATTGACACAAGAGGCAATGGTACTAAAATCTATGTTATGTACCTATGTGACTCTGAAAATAATTTCTAACAAAAATATTTTTGAATGGACTTTTTTATATAAAAAGCTACCTTGAATATTTCTCACAAGATCGTTTGTTTGCGAGCGACTCTAAAAATAATTAGATGAATAAACATGGATGTATGTAATTGTCATCAGCAAAATGCATTTTTAATACTTACATAATATTGTATTGTATTCCATTCACCTTTAATGAATAATAACATTACAACAGATAAAGACACACAAGATTACTTAAGTACGAATTACAATGTTTTGCACACTTAATTATATTACTACATTGTTAAACCTACTTTAATCGTTTACAATCAGTTCAGTAGCATGAAGATTACTTTATTATAATATTATTGCTTATAAAGCGTTGTGACTTGAATGACAGACTATATTATCATAAACCGACAGTAGTACAATGATAAACATCAATGTGTAAAAGTATTGTTACAAATGTACTTTACCCCGAAAACCAAATAGCAATCTGAGTATACAATAAGTACAGTTTGTAAATAGGATGAAGATGTTTTTGTACAACTGTGCGTAAAAAGTAATGTTTTTGTGTTTAGCTAAAGAGCTCTTACATACAATAGTAGGTACAATCAATATCTTGGAGAATACCTAATACAAAACATAATGTATTTTGTTTACAATCTTTCTTTGAAAAGGTACTTGAGACGAGTGAGTGAGATAAACGAGGCTAGGCAAGACTCGAGAGTAAAATACTTACAAGAAAAGGCTGCATTGAACAAAAGAAGAGAAAATGACTGCTAAATATATAAAACGACAAACAAAAGGCCTTCTTTTTATGTTTAATCGACAATAAATTCTATATAGAATCATCAAGGAACAGTTTGGAAATTGGATTCCGTTGTAACTGCAAACAAACTAGACAATCGACATTGTATGTCCTAATATCCACCACGTGCAGGTGGGCCATAGGATTGTGGTGGAGGACCCTGAGGAGCTGGAGGTCCATAAGCTGCAGGTGGAGGTCCATATCCTCCTGAAGGTTGCTCATTTTTGTATCTGGAAATAAACATTCAATTTACATTTTAGTATTTCATTCGTTTAAAAAGAAAATGATAGTGCGAGGAACATTTCAGCATATCTATATATTGTGTTAAAATTTTCTTATTAGTAATTACCTGATGAAATAAACTTCAGGCTTAGATGGCTTCGTTGGAGCAGGTCCTATTCACACAATTAAAAAACATTTTAAAATCAACACCAAAATTTTGTTTCGTAAAAATATTATGTTGGTTTCATATAATGTTCGTAGTGCGTGTGTATGTATACCTTTAACAGTGACAGAGTTGGAATTGTCGGGTTTCTTCACGAGTACATATACCAAAGTCTTTTGTTGAGGTTGTTCGGGCAGTTGAACTTCCGTTAAAGACTGACTGGAATGACTTGGTGCTTTCACAAAAACTGGAAAAGTTTTGTAAAGTAAAATTAAATTGCATTTTACTTGAAAGCTTCTCTAAACGTAAAATGATTGTTAGGTTGTTTTAATAAGGGGAAATTATTTCTTACTAATATTGACATGCTTCTCTGGGTTTCCTCCAGCTCTGATGATTTTAGTTTCTACTGGGGTAACTTCATCTGGTGCTGCATGGACATAAACGTGTCTGTATAAAATATAATTACAACAGTTAGTACAGGTATTGAAATTCATTTAACTCATAGTTGAATGTTTCTTCAATTTCAATATCATTTTTTACACTTGATGAAATAATTGTATTTAGTTACCTGTGAACGATTTGTTGAGGAGCTGGGGCACTAAATATTGAATTTAAAAACATAAATTAATTATATCAATGTATTAGTTATTAGGTCAATCGTAGGACGGTACTTTATTAGTGAGTTTCTGTTGTAACTACATTATTTTAATTGCTGTAAATTACCCGTATACTGGAGCCGATTGAAAAGACGGTGCACCGTATGAGCTTGGAGGTTCAGGTCGGGCCTTTGCTAATGCAACTAAAGACAAAAGAACCTAAAACCCACGAAAGAAGAGATTAGTACAATTGCATTTACACACAATGTATAGTTAGCCTCAACATATCATCATAATTAATGAAGACTCTCAATTAGGTGTCACCAGCACATTAATATTCTGTTTGTCTCTTGACTATAATCTCGGAGCCGAAAAGGAAGGTGATGAAACACACAAAGAAAATTTTTAAACGCAGAAGTCAATCGCAACAGGTTTTAAACACGAAGAAGCCCCTTCATTAACATAATCAAGTATAGTACTTGTATAATATATGCACACGCACATAGTATGTCTCTTATATACGAGACACACTCTGCGAATTATGAGCATTTACAAATAAAGGATGAAAACATGAAGATGCGCTTGCTGCAAGATACACGACATAATATTCTTAGTGGATAATCTAATAGAAAGGTAGGTACAAGGTACCATACGCGATAATGCTAATGTTCGGCTCTTCTTTCAACTTGTGAATTACAGACGAAACAACCATCAATCAATCTGAGTAATGAGCCAGTCCAACTATTTCGCCCAGGACTGTCCCAATCGAAAACTTGACATTTACATTTAAATGTTCTTGATTTTCTGCATTGCGGTAACACTCAAGTAGAATAAATCCTATGCCATAATATTTTCTATCGCTTTTAATGTCAAATTGCTAACGGTACAGCTATGTGTGTGTGTAATACTTATTTTGGAAAATGACGCATGTTGAGAATAACTTGAAATAAACAAACAAGTCCTATAGCTCACTAATAAATACTAATACACGTTTATGTATTGCTTTTGTGCTATAGCTCACTGATAAATACTAATACACTTTTATGTGTGTCTTTTGCATTGATGACGGAAAATGCTCTTTAGTTTTTCACCTACGTTCTCCAAGACTAGTACTTACTGTAAAACACCTCTCTTTATAATTATCAAACTATAAAAATCAACTACCTATGTAAAAAAGTCTCTGGAACATTAAAAACTGGACACGAGAAATATTGAAAAATAAACTTACCACAAAAGCCTTCATAGTTCCGATTTGTTTGTTTACTGAAAGAATTGAACCGAAAATCACACGAAAAACGAAATGCAAACTTACAAAGACAAACTAGTAGCAGGAAGTGTTAGAACTAGAGCTGAAGATCAAATGTTTACGATATTGTGCTCCGATGGGTCTTTTATATACATGCAAGTTGTGCCATTAGGTCCTTCGCAGTGCCAAGAAATTCTTGTTTGTCGTTTCTATTTCAATTTTTGCTGCTAATAAGTAATACGTATTCCACATCTCAAGTGTAGTATTAGGTAATAATTCTCAAGCATTCGCAAACAATAACAGCAAACGTAATCAGTTCACAAGAAGCCATGTGCCAAGCCAAGCTGAGTAACAAAGGATATGAAAATAGTTAGAGATATAATATACATTGATGATGATGATGATGAGGGTACATTTGTGTATATTGTATCATATAACATTTTCTTGCATAGTGCAACAATGCGCTAGTTCATTTGATAGTGTTTCATAGTTGTATAATATAAATGTTATTGTAGTATCTGTAGCATATTGCACTATGTAGAACTAATACACATTACATTATTGTACTTCTATGGGACATTTGATTTGACTCTTCACCTCTTCGACAGCAACAACAACCACTGCTTCAGATTTGAACACAACATACATTACAAATACATTACATTACACAAATGCATTAAAGAATTCTGTGTGTGCATAGTAATATATCTGTAGCAATACAGTGTTGTGTGTATAAAGCGTATACATATATGAGTAAGGCGGGGCAGTAGATCTGATGAATGGGGCAGAAGAATGGACCATATTAAATCGTAAGTAGTGCATTGCACTGTTCAGCTTCAAATTCGTCGCAACTCAAGTCGAGTCAGTAATGCAAGAAAAGAGATCAACTCTTTAAAACCAAAACATGCAAACAAATAAACAGAACATTACATTGCATATCTAAGATTTGGCATATTTATTAGCATTATTCTGATATACAATGTTGTCTTTACTAATGTGCATAGACCATACCACTTTATGTTCATATTACATGCAACAAGCGTTTCAGATATAGCCAAATGAAATTTTATACATGACAAACAGCGATCTGCATCAGTAATGGTAATAATAAGTAATAGGAATAGTAAAGTAGTATCGTAGTAGTAAGTAGTACCAACTAAATAAATGCCAACCTGTTTCTTCCATCCGACTTCCCCAATGCATTATGCTTTTTGTATTAGAGTAGACATACGACGGTAGTACTAAAGATTCAAGTAATGGTCATTAGTAAAATTGAAAGTAAATGTATAAACTACGTTCCTTGTATCCTTATATCATTTCCACTGACAATGAGTGTAATGTACTTGTACAGTCCACACAAATACGATAGTACGATCATATCTGTACTAGTGGGATTTCTGAGATGCTAGTAATATTATTATGATAATTTTCTCTGTATAAATACCAATAAAAAAGTTCTGATTACATTTTCCACATTGATAAGAATAAGGAAAGGTGGTGCTATCCCTATCTTATACCAAGTAAGTTCATGTAAAAGTAAGTAGTGTAGTACTTTTAGTGCCAAAACTATACTATCACTCGTAATAACACAACTTACGCATAAAACGACAACGATCAAATGATCTACATTGAAAAATAATTCTTCTTCCTCTTTTCAAAAGTAGACTACCTAAAGTCAACTAAATTTTGTGTACTAGCAGATTACAATTTATAATAACAAGAGCATTAATGACATAATAGGTACCTTACTTACTTAGTTAGTGGGTATATATAATCAAGCAAGTGTATAGTGTAAGTGTATGTATCATTCAAGAGGGTATTTTCAATACAACTCTTGTAAAACTGATTATTAATGCATCAAACCAATAACCAACCTGACTGGACACTTTAAAATTTACCCTTTTGGGTATATACAAGAAGAAAAATGTATACCTAACCTTTTTGCTAAGTATCGTCATTAATATCTTTACTAATAAGTTGAAATGCATGTTAGCAAAATGTATACAACCTACTCTACATGTCAATTTTCAGTGATCAGTCAAAATACAAGTAAGACCTGCTCTGATCTCATCAAAACAACTGGTCTCATCAGCAGCAACAACAGCGTCGTCGTCAAGTTCCTTGCAAAATTAAATGCAAAGCAAATCTTCGTGAATTTTGATTATGTAAGAACGATACACGAGCAGAGTTCAAAAAGTCGTCTATACACAATACTTACCATATACCTACCTACCAATAATATAAAAGCTACTGCTACACACACAACTGGATTTGTTGAGAATTGCATGCTTTAACTATACATGACAAGCAATGGGTATATGATGAGGATATTTTGCATTAGTGTAGGTATAGGAGTATGCATAAGATATATGGATCAATACACTAATTGCACATTTTAAAACAATGCATGCTTGAATGAGCGAATGAGCGCGTGAGTGTCATTAGATAATTTCCGAGACTCCTTGTACATTACTTGGATGTAATGTAATGTGATTTAACAATGATATTATGAGTTGTACATGAAAACTAGTTTAGATCAGGAACTCTAATATGCAAAAAATATATTATGTATGTATATGTTGTGTGTATGTTGTATTTGTATCCATCTGGAATTGTAGTTACTATACACTTGTTGGTTAGTTAGTGAAGCACGACCAACCAAATTATTATCAACGAATTTGTTTGATGTGTAGAGTCTTATGGTGATGAGTTGAGTGCAGATTGCATGCGTTGATCTATATACGCTGTAGGGTGCACTATTAATATTAAAGTAGTTGCATACTCTAACTCTGAATTATTGCTACGAGTGTAATATTGCTATTTTAATGTTTATGGTCCATCAAATCAACTGTTTAGAGATAGACAGATATACTTTATTGATGTGGGTTCCTTTCCTGTGCACGAATTTTCGAGTTTGTGACTTGCGTTGTGTTGGGTTGGGGTTGGTAAACAAATATTATTGTTATTAAACGCTTTATGATTTGCCAAATGGAGTGGTATTACTTTTTTGATGTGGTTTTCAGATTTTCATTACCCGTAAGTAAGAAATAAAAGACCAACATTAGGTCAAATGATTACTGTTGATTGTTTTTGTTTGTTAGTAGCAGGATGCTATTAAAATTGAAAAACTGATACTGGCATATAGTTATTGATAGTTCATGCATGTGTTTATTAATGGTTTTCTGTGAGGGCTATTAATCTTTGAGATTGCAGGAGTACTACAAGCATATTATACTTTCGTTGCAAAACATCTTATATTTCAGGTTTATTACTCCTTATTACAAATTGGAACATACCCATGTATGTAATATAATAGCATAATGTGTACGCAGTTACGTTAAACATTCTACCTACACGAACGTACGTAAATATAACGTTCTTTTCTAAGTGTATAGTAATTCTAGATGCAATAAAAGTGTAGTATGTGTATTTCAACTTCTTTGTTTTCCATTTTGTACAAGTACAACAGATACTGTAGGTATATAAGATTTTGTTACGGTTATTGCTTTGACAAACGTATTACTTAAAAGCTGTGATTACTAATGCAGATTATGACTAGGTTTGTAGAAAGATGTTGTTTACTACATGCAACTTGATGACTGTGATATATAGTAGGGTTGTGTTTCTAGGTATACAGATACACCATAATGTACATACATTATGTATATATACTCAATAAGATTTAGTAAAAGATATGCTTCGATATTACACACACACATATCATGAATTTGCATTCAAATAGCGTAATTAGAGTCTTCTGAGCTTTTTTGCCTCTAGGTATGTCATCCAGTCATCTTGTTGCACTTCCGCACATTTATAGATGTAAGGTGTCCACAGACGGTCGTTAGCTGTAGATGACCACCAGAGATAAAACAATATTATGTCTTGTGGCCACGCAGAAATCTGTCTGCGTTTTACTCATTTGAATTTCTGGCAACGGGTATGTATACACTTATAACATTAAACAAGAGTTTTTTTTATTTGTACTTGTATCAGTCAGTATCCTGTCGTGTAGTAAAAGTACCTAAATAAACTTTCTGATTTGTGAATGAAAAAGGGTTTTTGTTTATACTGTTTAGCGTTCTGTATTATGTATCTAGGGCTTTTATAGTAGGTGCAAATTTTTAATTGCTAGAAAGCAGCAAATAAGTATAGGTAGTAACTGCAAAAGTTTTAAAATTTTAGTGTAAACAGTCAGACCCAAATAAAGCATACTAGGTATTCATATTGTTTACAGTTACTACCACTATTTACTACCTACTTAACAAAAAGGGACGATAATTTATAAGTTAGCTTTACAACTGATATTTCCTCTTTAAGATTTGTATGTAGATCTGTTAAGCAGCCAAAAATATTTAGCAATGATTTTGACAAGCTTGGATCTAATTGTGCAATTTAAAATGCTTGGCCATTGTTTATTATTACAAGTTGGACTTAAATGACAGGGATTATTGCAAAGGATCGTAATGTACTTACCTATACATAAATACCTACATGATTTACAACGTGCAGTTTAACGAGTGAGTGTATGCAATTTATTTAGAACCTATTGAGAAGTGTAGAGATACAGAAGCAAAGGATTTTATGACATCATAATATAATTTAACCGGTTTCCTTTATTGGGATCATTCAGAAACGTCAATAAGTCCAATGCATGAGATTAGTGGTTTTCTGCTCATTGAAAGGTGAGTTGATTTGAATTTGAGGTGAGTGTATCGAGAGTTTCGAGAGAGACAGAGAGAGAGAGAGGGAGAAAACAGAAATAAAATAGACTTACCCTCTCATTTTCATTTCTAATTGTGTTCACATTTCACATCCCAGATGCATATCAAAATGTGTGTTACTCTTATTATTGCTCGCTGTACTTCTTTTTCTTAGATTAGCCTGCATTTGCCCACACAGAGCATTATAATAAAAAAGAAAATACCTAAATGCATCATGCATTTGCATAGCTCTGGTCGTGTTTGACGTACTGGAATGTAGCACTACCACCCAAATCCTCAGTACCACACAAATTGTGAAATACAAATTTTTGACAGCAGTTTTGTTTGTCTAATCTAAATAGAGTAGAATTTCCTCATTCCAATGCAATGGCCAATGACTATAATATTATTATAAAAAAGTGTCAGAAGCAAAAATCAAGTGTGAGTAAATTGTGAACGATAGTAATTAAAATAGACGGTTAAACACACGATTTCTTGTTCAGCTAAATTGATTATTGCACAAAGACATCTTGGAGCATCTGGGACAGAATAAAAATTCTTACATGTAGTAAATAACAGTTTACGAAAGAATTAAAAGTACTTAAATGCTAAAAGCAAGAGCGATGAAAAAATTAAGATTAGTATTTGCACTTTATGACATAAAAAATCATTGCAATGCGAGTCGGGTAGCCTGCTGTACCACATTACTCTAATTATTTGAATTACTCACATTACAATCTCTGTAAGCAACTGCTAACAACTAATGTGTACCTACCATTATAATTTTCATGAGAAAACAAAGCTTTATTTATTAGCAAGCATGAAGTAGGTATGGAATAACATCATCTTACTACATGCAACTGCTGTAGATTGTAGTCATTACTTGTGCTACTACTACTACTGCCCTATTATTCTTGTCTCATTTCGTTGTCTCATTTCTTAGCAATCATCTTTACATTTACTACGTGTTGGCTTACCAGAAACGCATACCTTCTTTCAGTTACATTGATTTTGTGCAATATAATTGGCAAAGTGGATAGATAATTCCATGAAATTCGTTCAAATAACTTGCACTCATTACTCTACCACAATACTATATAACATAAACACAATTCTAAAGAAATACTAATACATATTGTAATCACCCCATACCTAAGTTAATTAAATTGCTTAATATATAGTATTTAACATAGTTAGATTAGGTATACAGATGAATAGAATCAATTGATTAAGGTACTACTCTTTTTTAACTACTGTTAACGAAATTTAAAAATGGATTAATCAAAACCATGTTAATATAAATTGGCAGATTGGCACACACGTGTAGCTAACATTTATTCATTATTTGCAAACTGTTGTGCAGTTGCAACCACCTGACTTTATTACCTATGAGTGACCTCAACATGGAAACAATGTGCAGTAAAATATGATGTAATCTAAACCGAATTTTGCACATGTTCATAGAACAAACAAATGCGATTTCGCACACAGTTGATCTATTAAATTCGATATATTTGAGTACATTAACAAAAGCCATTTGCTAATAGGATGCACAAAAGATGTGTATAATATTTAGTCATTTGGTGGTTTCTTTTTCGAAAAATTCTGTTATATTAAAATGCGTGCAATGCCATTATAAAGAATAGTTTGGATTAATTATAGTGCAGTGTACTGCTAATTGTAAGTTTTTCTATCTTAAATGTACCTACGTAGATTTACCCACGTATGTAAATTTCCAATACCTACCTCTATTGTAAAGACAGCTGAAAGCAGTAAAAAATAATTTATTTTGTCATATGAGATTACGAGACGAGAGGAAATAATTTTATTTATATTTTACTGGCATGTCGTCGGCTGAGAATAGAAGTTGCATTTTATTGTAGTTACAAATTATCAAGTAGGTTAAAAATCAGATGTTGCTTGTCATAACCAAATAAATTTCCAAGTAGGAGTAATTGATGGAGCTATACGAGTTGCTTTTCCTTGTATTGACAAAATGATGATTAAATTTTAAATTTTATTCAATTTGCATAACTGTTTCCATTTTTATAAACATCAAATAGGTAGGTACTAAAAATGCAGCAAACAAGTCTTATGGAAATTGTTTACTGAAAGCTTGTCACCAAAAAAATTGTGTAATAGATTATCTCTGTTCTATTTAACCGAGATTAGATTAGACGGAATTCCAAAGTTAATTGATTCCTAAAAGGAGTTTCATAAAAGCTTAAGTGCTCTAAGTAGTAATGCAATTCCACCTTCATAATAATATTTGTTATTCATTTTCATTTACATTCTACATTAAATCATGGCATTTTAATTGAATTTTATATCACTGTCGGACCACCATAAAGGATGAAAAATTTCATTCACTTTAACTGGATAGATGATTGCATGATTAAATTTTTGGGTGTAGTAATTGGGACAGTATTTCACGTAGGTATTTCATTCCTATTCCTACAACTCATGAACTTTGACTCAACTAAGTAACTATTTGAACATAGTAATATACAAAATACATTACCTACCCAGATATATAATTTTTAAGATGTTTCCTGCCTTCTAGCTACGGTACGCAAGCTGGTATAATCAAATTATTATAAGAAATATAATAAGGTAATATACAACTGTTAGACACACGTTCGGCAAGATTCGGCATGACACAACAATCATCATAACCTATGTACAAGCAGAAACAATGGCAAAACTGAAAACATCAAGTAAACAATCAATTATAATTTTCAAGGAAACTATCAACATTCAACAAAGGAAGTTCATGCGCCTTCTTTTTCTTGTGTCATTCGTGTAATTTACTAGAATTTTGTGTATACATGAATACCTATTTACTAAACACTAAATAGCTATGTGCAAACTTTAATAATAAGGATCATGAGTTTTCCATTAATGTTTTGTACATTTCTTTTCTTATTATGCAATTCTTTTTGTTTCTTCTGTATGTGCACGTACTAATTTTCTTATTAGTTTTGCCCTATAGCACTCCTTACACTTTATCATCCATATACAAACTAAACAAAAATTCTTCATGGTTTTCGGTACAATCTCCAATAAATGATTCAATTAAACTAATGAAGACAGTATGCGTGTCTGTGAAAAATCATAGAAATATGTTAACTTATTCACACAAATATAATTTCGCAGTATTACCTGTAAATTAAATGCATCTAGTTCTTATTGTACTTTGTGTTACACGAAAACTGCGGTATTTCATGACTTTTGAGTAGCAAGGAACAAAGGATAACATGTTTTGTTGTCTGTCAATTATTTACGCACTGCATTGGTGGATACGTACTTACTTAGGTAACGCAATAAGGAAACGAAACACTGCCATGTGATCGAATCCAAATGATACATAGTAAACTTTGATTGATCTTATAATATAATTGATATTTCCGAGTCAAATGTCTAGAAAGAAAAGTGTAAAGGCAAAGGATATTATCAATGGCCATTTGACCCTATCTGATCAAATGCGACAATTGTTTCTACTTGGAAATGTCTGCATGCTTGTATAGCTCAGTACCTACATTTAAATCTATTTGTACTGTACAAGTACCTACAACTACCACAAGTTTTTACTACATATATGTACATTAGAATTCATATAGAGTTAATGTACACGTGTTTATGTATCTGTAGCAAATCCCACGAGGTAAATAGGTACGTTACAAAAATATTGGCATGTAAACTGACTTTTCTACTAATTAAAATAGATATATACCTACTAGAGTTGTTTTATTCTCCAACAGACTAAAGATCAAGTCAGTTCAGAAGATATTCAGGCGAGAAGAGTTAATAAATGTCTCAAAGTGTTTCATAGGGCAATGAAATAATGTCATCGTAAAATATACCTCACTGCCTACACATACAAAGAAAAATGCGTCAAAAAGGTGATAAGTGAGATCACTTGGGTTCATTTAAAAGTACATATATACTTTGTAGTAGTAAATGTTTTGAGAGATGGTTTCTGGTATATGACTTGATATGATATGGAGTGAGATTATACTTTATGCTACACCGGCTCAAAGTTAGCTGATTATTATGTTGTAAACTTCTTGTGTAGTTTTATTATGTATCGCTCGCTTGCTCCTCGTTTAATTTCATTGCACTAGTTCACAGCATCTCCTAATTTGCCGACTAAGCAATGCGA